>JADBJO010006133.1:15000-32500 GCA_016801955.1 Conus betulinus
TTACTTTTTCATGTCCTGTTTGTGACATGTGTGGTTTTTGACAAATGGAGGAGAATGAGGAACTCGCTTGACAGCAGTTGTCTTTCCCTTTTCTCTACGAACTTACTATTGAACGACGATGGGTGGAGAGTTACTTTCTCTGCTCTCCGTCTGTTCATGGACCTGTCATCTCTCTCCTCTCTGCCTCTTCTCTCTCCTCTCTCTCTCTCTCTCTGTTTGTCTGCCTTCTATTGGTCTGTGTCTGTCTGTGTCTCTCTTCTACTTTATCTCCTCTTCTCTCCTCTCTCTCTCTCTCTCTCTCGTCTCTCTCTCTCTCTCTCTCGCGCTCGCTCTCTAGTTTTAGAGCTCGATCACTCTCCACCACCACCCAAAACTTTATTTACGCATACGATTTTATGTAAATTGGCAGGGAGTACCTGGAAGCCAAGAGTGGTGGACTAGCACATAGCTGCTCAATCACGCAAATAATTAACAGTCACATCGTGACCACACATACACGCATACATACACATGCACAACAAAAACAGACAATGCAGACAGAGAGAGAGACTGGATGAGAGAGCACGACAGAGATTCTGAGAGGAGAGACAACCAGACCGAGAGACTTGAGGAGAGAGAGAGAGACAGACAGACAGTCAGACAGTTGCAACTTCAGCGAATAATTTGTGATGTCTCAATGCCAACTCACAAACAACACACACACTACACACACACACACACACAACAGATCACATCCACGGACACATGAAGATATATATTAAAAATAGGATGATAAAAGGAAGAAGTTAAAAAATCAACAGGTCTGTTTCGAGCGCTCGCTCTCCAGGTTGTTTACAGTTCAGGGTGCGTTTGCTGACAACGATTTCCATTTGTGCCTGCAGTTGTTTACTATTTCTACTTTAGTATTTAGGGTTGCTAAGTATGGTTTGCATAGTATTAACCATTTTTCTGTTGAACATAGGTTGCATCTTTTTGAAATGTTTTTGTATGGTGATGCCCTTTTTATGATTTTCCAGGATATGTTATAGTTATTTTTTTGTCTTTAAGTCTCCAAATATATTTGCTCAGTTCTGTTTGGTTTTTGTATTTTTCTTTGTTGAATGACTGTTTATGGTTTGCGTATCTGGTTTTGAAGTGATTTTCAGTGATCCCTATGTATGTTTCTTTTTTCATTTTCTGATGTCACAGTGGCTTGGTATACAATGTTGTTATAGAGGCATTTGTTGCTTAAGGGACACTGTTCTTTTTTTAGTACAATTGCAGGATTTCCTTTCTTCACCCTTCTTTGCTGTGTTGCTTTTCATTTTGTTGGATGAATCAATTATATTTTTAAGGTTAGGCATGCATGAATATGATAGTTTGATGGTGTTCTTGTTGAATATTTTGGACAATTTGTGTTCTTTTTGGGAAGGATGCTGTCAAATTTTGAAAATTCTTTCCCTACGTTTGTTTTTACTCGTCCATCATATGGAGGGGTTGTACCATGTGATTTTCCTTTTCCTGCTTTTTTTGTTTTTTTGTTCATGTTGTTATCTGGGGGTTGTATTGTAGTTTGTAGCTGTAACCACTTTTTTTTTGCAATGCCTCTTGGTATTCTGCTGCTGCGTTGTTGAATACTCTTTCATTATGTGACAGATTAGATAATCTCTTGTTGTTTATGCCATTGGGTATGTTTTTATAGTATAGATGGTGGGTGGTTGCTATTGATGTTTACATAAATGGGTGTGTCATTAGGTTTCTTGTATGGTTTATATATGTGGTTGTTGAGGTCAAGTGTTATGTCTAAGTAGTTCACTACCTTTTTGTTTGCTTCGATGGTGATTTTAAGTTATGGTTTTGGAAAATTTTGCATAGTTCTTTTTCTTTTATCTGTTTTTTGATGGTTCTTGGATTGTTGTTTAGCGCGCGGCGAGGCCGTCGTCTCTGTACAGTCCGACTTGCTTTCCGAGTTGGTTTTTGGATGTTGGATAGCAGAAACACAGTCCGACCAGTTCGCATGTTTCGGCACCGTCGTACGATCCCATGGTCACATCAAATGTTGAGTTTTTATTTGTTTTCTTGATCCATGTTTCATTTCTGCTGTAGAGTAAAGTTTTCTTTGGTGTGAAGAATGATTTCCATTTCTGACCCTGTTATGTCTGTGTGTTTATTAGCAAATTTCAGAGCTTTTTAGTGAGTAGCTCTTCTCTATGGATGGGTAGAAGTCTACTATGTCGAATGTGATGAATACTGTGTTCTTCTGTTTGTTAAGATTTTTGAACCATTGGATAACTTCATATGTGTTCTTCCAGAGGTTGTATTCAGTGTTTGATTTTATGTTTTTTTATGGCTTTTTCTAAGATTTTCTTACTTATTTTGCCCAGTTCAGATTTAGATGGGTTTATTAGTCTACATGTTGGGTCTTTTGTGGAAATTGGGTTTATGGTCTTTAAGGGTTATGAAGGCTTCTTTTATTGCTGTGTTTCCACCCTGTCACCTAGATCCATGTGGGTGTACAAGTTCTTTTTCTTTTTTTCGGATGTTGTTGTGTGTATGGTTTTTATCAGCTTTTTTTGTAGTTTTTCTGAATGTTTTTATCAAGAAGTTGTGAGTACTCGTTTTGGTTCCATTTTGTAGTAATTACTGGTTTTGTCAGCCTTCACGAATATTTTTGTGTCACTTTGTATTTGTTTTATTTCATTTTTTAATGATGTTGGAAATCATTGTTTGATTTTTTTAATTCTATATTGGCTATCATTCTTTTCATTTTATCCTCAAAAGATTTCATTTCATCTATGGCCGGTGGAGATCGCCATGGTTTGAAGCCATATGTGTTTTTTGTCCTCTTTTTTGCATTGCATTGGGTTCAGGAAGAGACAAACGCTTCCATCTCATGTTTCGTACGAATTTTTCAGTTTGTCCTATTAATCTTTTTAAGTAGAATTGCGGGTTGGAGAATGGTATATTTTTTGTTGATTGTCTAAAATTGATTTCCTCCTTTTTTAAAAATTCTTCAGGCCACAGTGCTCAACGTCCCCCCTTGGGGAGCAACATCTATTAAAAATAGGATGATATGTTGCTATTAAAAATAGGATGATATGTTGCTCCCCAAGGGGTTGAGCACTTTAAGAATTTTATTAGGCATTTTAGTGGTATTTTTGATATATGTATATATATATATATATATATATATATATATATATATATATATAGAGAGAGAGAGAGAGAGAGAGAGAGAGAGAGAGAGAGAGAGAGAGAGAGGCGAATGTTATTTCAAGTAGGCCAACAGCCCCAATCAAAGAGAAGGAAAATATTAAAGTCATATAACATTACAATATATATGGTGAAATTGAGTGAAAGATATTGAACGATATTGACGCAATGACACAGGAAACGACGAAATGAAGAAGCGCTAGCTGGCAGACTCTTCAGTCGGCACTACCCAGGTAAGCAGCCTGTTGTGTACACGAACGTGGCTTGTAAAGCTTGAGAGCTTGGTCTCTAGCCGAGGATAGGCACTGTATAAGTATTCATAATAACCACTGACAATAACTGCGAGGTTTATTTGAAGATTTTCCCGCGTAACCAGTGAGTGAGGGAGAATGTCATAGTCAGTGTGGACTCCCGAGATAATTTCAGGATACACTTACCACTTTTTTTTTTTTTTAGATCTTGTAGTGAAATCAACGTATTCTGCAAGGCTTATGAATGATCATCGCTCCTTGGCTTTTAAAGCGATAGACACTTCAGGGTGTGTCATTTGCGGAGGATGAATATGGTCTCTTAAACGTAAACATATCCTCGGCAGCAGTCAAACAAGAAATGAACTTCACTGAGATACGCAAGTGGTCTTGTCTTGCTCCTGCAGATTTAGTAAAACTGTGCACATTTGTTGGGAATACATATTACTAGGCTTCCTTAGAAATCTAACCCAAAATTTCAAGCATCTTACGGTAGATGCAGTATGTAGAGACTAGCGTCCAAGCTCACTGTACACCATATTGTTTAGGGTTCTAATGCAAATTTCCATTAGAACATTTGTTGCTCTCTTTTAATTTTTATTTATTTTAGAAGAATATTTGCAGTTATTATGCTGTGCAGACTATAACCCTGAACCACGTTGATTTTTAGATGACAAAATCGAATTTTCTAAGCCAGAAATAATAAAAACATTCGTACAAATAGACTGCTTGGCAGTATTCAGAACTTTCTTACAGAGAGAGAGAGAGAGAGAGAGAGAGGTGCGGGTGGGACTCAAGAGAAGCACTGTCCTCAACCGGCGAACAAACCAGCTGGGAGTAATTCGGCACCACCCCCTTTGGAAGCCTGCGCCTGTGTTTACATAGGGTGCAGACACGCACAGCGCATTCCATTTAAGACGTCAAGAGAAATAATTGCTCCTTGGCAAATGCCAGTGCGTAATGGCAACTGGATGAGACACGACATAAACTCCACGGGAGCGTTCCCACGGGTGCACCTGCCCATATTGCATGACCGCAGCGCCCACACGGCGAAAAAAACGCCACCGTTAAGCCCGACTGCCATGTGCATCCCGCTCTCCCGCTCGATGCTGTCCACTGACAGTTGAAAACAGTAACAACTCCAAAACATAGTTTTAAGGGAAACGTTTACAACATTCTTACAGAGAGAGAGAGAGAGAGAGAGAGAGGAGAGAGAGGACCGAGGGGCCGTGTACTTGTCTTGAATGGACCTTTCAAAGTGGAGAGACGGACATTTTTCGCGTAGCAAAATTTGTTTGCAAGTTATTGAACAAAGTTTTTTTTACATGAGCGTCTCTCTGCTTAAAATGTCTTTAAATGTTTTTGTTTAATGTTAGTATTTTATGCAAAATTTATCTTCGAATCTTGCAATCAGAGCGGTGCTGTAACGGGGATGTATCGGACATGTATACAACATTGTACAAATATATGATTGCCTAGTGAATTCAGTTTTTTTTTTTTTCAGTTGAAGTATGCATAAGGTTAGGCTTTGTAGTTGTGAATTTTACTTGCCTTTCGTGAGAAGCGCCATCCGAGAGAATGGTGTGTTTCGACAATCAGGGAGACAGTAGCAGAATAATCCGCAGCAATCGCTGGTGATCTTTCGTGTATCATGGTGTTAGTCAAAACCCTTCCAGTCTCCAGTGGTCTATGATGTAATGATTTTTGTCTGATGATGACTGAGAATTCTGCGTCCACGTGAGTGACCACCCATCCAGCACTATCTGAACACCATTTGTGGCTATGCATTTCATTTTCTCCCCTCCTTGTTGCTCCTTCCCCTTCCTCCATTCCGCTCCGCCTGTCTTATTCATCTTATTTATTCTTTTTTTCCGTTTTTCCCGTTTCTCCCCCTTTCTTTTGATCTCCTTCATGTTGTGTGTCTTCTTTAATGCTTGTGTATCTTCTTCTTCCTTTTCTTTCTTTTTGATCAAATCGGTATTCTTCACTCTTTTCAATGTGTGCTGTCTTTATTCTCTATCTACTTTCTCCTTCTCATTTCGATCAAATCGAGTAGAAATTCTGAAGAAGAAGAAGAGCAAGAAGAGAGAAGAAGAAGAGACGGCAAGAAGAAGAAAGAAAAGAAGAAGGAAGAGAGGAGGAGCGAAGAAGGAGGAGTTGAGAGGAGGAGGAGTGATTGGAGGAGGGAGGAGGAGGAGGGGAGTAATAACTCGCTAAGAGGAGCAAGAGGAGTAGGGGAGGAGGCAGGCGGAGGAGGAGGAGTAAGCAGTGAGGGAGAGGAGTTAAAGGTGTTGAGAGGGTGTGATGTAAAAGCTGGCGTGCGCACTGTTTAAAGTTGTAAAGTGTGTGTAAGTGGTGTAAGTGATTGTGTTGTGTGTGATGTGCTGTGTGGTTGGACGGAGGAAGGTGTTAACAGGACATGTGTAGTTGAGGTGTGTGTGTGCAAGAGTAAGAGAGTGAGGTACGAGGAATGGGTAAACGACGTGAAGATTATCAACACCCTGCTGCAAAAAGGTTTAATATACAAGTGGAAAGAGAGGGAACTGAGACAGACGAGGGGATAGGAGGCAGTAATAAGAGGGTGCCCCAGCAGAGAAATAAGAGGGCAACAATGGAAGAGGATTTCCAACTGAGGAATCAGGGTTTGTAGTTTTTGCTAGCCAAGCTTAGTGAGGTGAGAGAGGCCTACGGAAAAGACCCCCCCGAGGAAAGATGTTAGCCAGGAGGAGGTGTTGGAGGAGAACAACCACATGCGTTGAAAATGAGGAGGGACGGGAGGAGAGGAGCGGATAGGAGGAGGGGATCTTTTATTTTGTTCATTTGCTTTGATGAGATTGATTATATCCCTGTCAAAAAAGAAAAGGGATCAAAGCCCAATTTACTTGATGTAGGAAATATGCTTTCATTTTTTTTCCTTGTCTGTGTGAGTTGGATGTTTGTGTAGGCTTCTTTGTGCCCCCCAAAAAAAAGCAGAGTGTGAAAGAGAGGGTTATAGGACATTAGGAACATTGGAGGTCAGAGAGGGGTGGGAAGAAAGTGGGGGGAAGGGCGAGGAGGTTACTTGGATAAGGGGGAAATGTTTTACGTGAAAAATGGAGGCATGTACATTAGAGTAAATCGATCTGTTCCACCTATTGCGTTTCAACTATCTGTCCCTGTCAAAGTTTTAATGATTAATGATAACTGATGTGTATACATAAACGAGGAGTGGATTTATACGAAAGAGAGAGGAGAAAAGAGAAAGGGTCTTGGGAGGTAGGAACATGGGAGGGTTGAGATCCGTGGGTGGGAAGGTAGTGGTTCGTTAAACGACGCTCCGGTCCATGGCGTTAAGGGGGTGAAGGTGGAGGAAAGAGGGGGGTAGGTCTAAGGATGAAGTAGATCTACACGAAGCTTTCCGGCAATTTCAAAGGTAACAAAAAATCGTGAGGTCGTAGATTCTTTTCAGGCAAAATTTGTTTACCTCGATTCAAACTATTGTTGTGTTTTAATGCGTGTTTCACGATGTTTTATACATAAGAGGTTATTGAACGTGAAGAGATGAGACCTCTTTCGAATTCTACTTCATGAGCAGGGGTCTTAACTTGACCGGAGTGGGTGGGTCTCTTTCTTCGTGGGTCTCCGGTGGTCGTGTGGGCGGGGGGGGGGTCTGTGTGGGTTATCTTTTGCCAAGGGCCCGGTGGGTCGGGTTTCTGAACGTGCTGTACAAAATCCTCCCATCTCTGGAATCGAGGGTCGTTCTGTATCCTTATTTCTTTCCCTCTTTCCATCATGAATCATTGTTATGCTTTGTCTCTTTCGAGTGTGTTATCTCTGCTCTTGACCCACACACCCGTTGTCTCTCTCCTCCTATCTAAGGCGTGGGTACTATCTCTCTCGGATACTCTCTTCATCCTCCACCCTCTCCGTCTCTCTATGGCTCTCCTCTCCTCCTCCTCACGCCTGTCCTTTTCTCTCCTCTCTCTCTAGGGGCTCTATTTTCCTCTCATACTCCGCTCTCTCTATTCTCTCTTCTCTCTCTCCTTCCTCCCTACTCTCTCTCTCTCTCTCTCTCCTCTCCCTCTCTCTCTCTCTTATTTAAAATCTGTACCAGAAAAGGTTTGTGCCCTGTGTTACTAAAAAAGGAAACTAAGTAAGTTGTTGTTGGACGTGTTAAAAGTATGTATGAGGGGATGAAGACAAGAAAGAAAAGAATAAGATCGGGGGACTAAATGATCTGATTTGGGTTCATTGTACACGTGGGGTTAAGTAAGCCGGGATACGTCGTAGACCTGCCCCCCCCTCAGGAATACGTTTGAGACTTGTTCATTATTGAATTGCCTGGGATATGATTCAAAAATGGTAGGCATCGTGTAACCCTTGATTTGATTGAAATATGGTATATTACCTTTTTGTGGACGATGTGTATTTTATTGTCTGAAATAGTGTCTGAGCTTACAGAGGCAGTTTGAACAGCTGCGACCAAGACTGGAACTTAGAGTCAACACCTGACAAAAACCAACACTATTGTTTTTTGCAAAGCGGGCTTACTTAACACGTACTGAGAGTGTGGTAGGCCGTAAATTTTATGCATAGAGATACCTGGAAATTTACTTTTCAACGCGACGACTCGAGTTTAGTTTAACGTGCCAGATAAGATTAGTCTTAAGAAGGCCAAACCAAGCAAGTATGGTAATCGCCTCATGTGTGCTTTACAAATGGCCGGAGTGCAGTTCTTTAAGTTTGTTTACAAACTTGTTTGACTCCCAGGTGCAAAACAGGTAGCAAAGTATGATGCTGAAATTTGGGCGTGGGTTGACATGGTACTGAAATTGAAAATGTATAGCTATCTGTTTTGCCATGAAACATTTTTTTGTATGTGGGACACCAGACCTCGAACATGATTTATGATGCTATTGAGGAAGCCTAGGAAGATTTTTCCGGTCAATGTAAACTCTCATATCAGACATAAAGACTGAAAATATTACCAAATGGACGAAAAGTAGGCCTCCTTTGAAAGCTAATTTTAGTATTATAGGTAAATCGGACAGAATTAGGTTTAAAAGAAGAGCGTGAATTACACAAATATTTGTCAGTGCTTAAATTCATTTTGTGTTACTTTTGTTCGGGATAATCGGCAAAATGTTCAGGTATATTTCATGTTTCTAATAAAATCCTTCAGGCAAAGCGTTATAGATCGCAGAGTAGCAGACTACTGGCACAAAATCACGAAAATCATATACACTCGTGATAAAGTTTGTTGAATATCGTCAATTTAAAACTACATGCGGTGGTTTGAAACCGTATATTGGAATTTGATTTAAAGAGGTATGTAAAAAAGTGCTCTGACAAAGCTTCGATTTGGTATTATTCGGATTTGGCTTGTCATCGTTTTAGATACAGACTTAAACATCCAACGAGAGGGTTATGTCGATTGTGTACTAAAGCTCTAAAGGTGATGAAGCGTTCATTTCCTGCTTTGTTGTCCGGTTCTTTGTAATCTTGGAGAGAAATCTTTAAAACCTAAATATTTGCGATTAATCCATTTTAATTTCGATTCAATGTGGTATTGTCGTCTAGAAGCCATATTTTAAAAACTGGCGACGTTTTATCTATGAAGCTTTGAAAAGATCACGGACAATCAACATCTTAACATATTTATGATTAGTTTGTTTCATCATTAATTCGTCCTATGCTAGTAAGTATGGAATTTAATGTTATAGTCAGAGTACTGCCGGAGCAATTATTGTCTTACTTTTGATTTCTTTGCTGTATATGTTACTTCCTTCAGTTGGGGGGGTTTTATCCTATTACTGAATACATTATTCGCATTCTCGTATTCTCCCTTTCTCTCGCCTTTACCCAAGTGTTATGCTAGAAATCGCAGTCTCGAAAATGGCTTGCTAGTTTTACGGTTTCAGCAGCAGCCGTCAACAAGAGCTACCCGTTTTGCCTGCGATAAGTTCTAGCACAAACAGATCTTTGAAATGTTCCCTATCATTGTAACTTGATCTTTTGTCTGATATGAATAGATCTCATTGGAATGTCACTTTATTTTCAAGCTATTATCACCCTGCTGGTGTTTGCCCGAAAAGAATGGGGTCACATGATTTGTCGCTTTATGTTTCAGTTATCATCCCAACTCGGTTTTTGCCTGTAATAAACTGATCCCACAAAGTGTCATTTATTGCACTTCGGTGTGAGGGAGGGAGACAAGCAGACAGACAGACAGACAGGCAGACAGACAGACAAGCAAGCAGGCAGGCAGACAGACAGATAGACAGACAGACAGACAGACAAGCAGGCAGACAGATGGACAAACATGGAGATAGTAGCAATAGCAAAGACTGATGACAGACGGAATAAAGACACGCCAAGACACAATCAAGTATACAGATTCTTCTGACCCTGACTGAATCGTGAACGCGGCAGTCTGTCGCAATGGGGTAAAGACACACACACACACACACACACACACACACACACACACACACACACACACACACACACACACACACACACACACACACACACACACACACACACGCACGCACGCACGCACGCACGCACGCACGTACACACACACACACACACACACACACACACACACACACACACACACACACACACACACACACACACACACACACACACACACACACACACACACACACACACACACACACACACACACACACACACACACGAGAAGCGCTCTTAATGGAAGTCGCACATCGCCATCAAGAATTAGACAGGCTGCAAACTGCACGCAATGCCAGAAATACATTTTCGTAACGGCCATGGCAATCTTTGTGTCTCTAGCAGCAGTGCCAATAAACGGGCTTTTCTTTTTGCCTTTCTCGGTTCACGTGGGAGTGCTCGCACAAGGACATTGAACCTTAAACCTTCTGAGCGAATCGCAGTTTGTCCCAAGTCCCGATTTGTCTATTTCACCAGTTGCCTGATTTGCCAAAAGATGCCGGTTTGTCCAAAGAGCAGAATGATCCATTTCTCTCGTCTGGATCATTCTACTCTCTCATTCTCCTTCCATTTCTCTCGTCTCTGGATCATCTCTCTCTCTCTCTCTCTCTCTCTCTCTCTCTCTCTCTCTCTCTCTCTCTCTCTCTCTCTCTCTTACCACAAAATATCTATATGAACATCCACAGCCAAAGTAGCCTTGTACCATGTTTCCTCAAATTCCATTCCCATGGCAAGTTTTTAAAAAGTGTATACACTTATGTCTTTCATTTCTATCATTAACAAAGGACAAATTTTTAAGATCTAGGGAATCAAAATTTACCCAAATTCTAAATCTAATATCTTCCCGCATCTACCGTTCTAATTCTTTTCAGAGCATTTTTTTTCCTTTACATGAAACCTTGCTTGTATTCCTAAATGCGCATTTTAATTCATGTTCGTTTGAATCAAACATATGTTACACGTAGTATGCAAAAGAACATGAGGACGGCTATCCACAGTCAGAGAGAAAATAACCAAACATTCATGCGGTAGCATCAGAGCATAATATAAACATATCATGCTGGGCAGAGGGGACCTTCGTTCAAGACCTTCTGTTGTCCAGCTCTCCCTTGAGTTTCTTCCCACTAATGCATTCATCCAGTAGCACTCTGACAGAACACAGAGCGTGTATAAATTATTTCGTGTTCTAAACGCCATTATGTCCGTATGTACGACATTATGTCAACATTTTACTATGGGTGTTACTCATCTCTACGTTCATGTAATCAGGCTGTAAGAAAAACAACAACAACAACAACAACATTACAACGTCGTGGGCTTTCCAAAATATACACACATAAAATGAAAACAAACAATCCAACTGGAAAAGTAAACTTGCAATATATTGTTTTAAGTTGCAGAAGACTTGCACTCCTCTGTTCCTTTTAGAAACATACTGCCCTGCTCTCTAGAAACCAAAAGTGACTTTCAGTTCGTTTGTGGTAGACAGTCACAAATGGACAGGATAGTTTTAACATCTCTCCATAAGTACAAAGGCGGTCCAGGAGAGTGAGACTGCCGAGGGGCTGCTTCTACCAGTCGGAGGACATGACTATTTCTGATGCATGGGGACAAAAACAACAGCTGAATATGATTCGAAAGGATTATTTCTTTGACCTCAAGTCCTCTAAGACACAATTTGTCTTGCTTGTGTTGAAGAAGAACTGGATCTTGAATGGAAAGAAACTGAACTGGACCCTAAATTTTTTTAAACGTAGTCCTTCTTTTTCATCTCTGTCTCTTTTTACTTATAAATGTTAATTCATACGTCGGGCAACGTGACTGTATCATTCGGTTCACTTTTTTTCCGACTGGGAGGAAAAGACTTCATTCTTCACCCGCTGATGGTGGAATCCCAGGTTCGTGATTTGAATATGCATCCTCCTCCTGTCCCCCCACCCCCTCCCCCCCACCCCACGCCCATCGGAGCCCCACGTCTCCTCTCGCTCCAAGATACTTCCACGATATCCAAACGGTGATCTAAGTTTTTGTCTATCAGGTGAGACAATGAAGTAAGATCCCACAGACAACAGGCAGAGTGCATTTGAAAGAAAACATGGCAACAAGGGAGCTGGTTTTTTTTTGTTTTCAAAATTGTGCTTAAAAATCTCTACTTCAACAATGAAAATACAAACCAAGCATTCAAATCGTTTTTTTTCTCATTAAAAACAAATGCAAATAATCTGAAATCGAAGAAGAAGCACTTTTTTAATTTGCATTACAACACGGATGTCAGCAATAACGGGCATACTAAGTGCACAAAACATATACATAGTGGCTGTCAACAGAAAAATAGCAATGTGTCATCACTGATGTTATCATTACTTGGCCATTCTGCGGATGATAGCCGCCATCTGAGGAATAGTGTTTTGTGTAATATTACGTCTGCTATTAGGAACTTTGATGAAGACGTTTATCGAAAATTCACTGGCATGTTTGTGTTGCGTATCAAATAAACATTACTTTTTAACCCTTTTGTTTGTTCATTTGTATTTTGACACAAACAAATACACAGCAAAGATGAAATGTCATTTAGATTGCGCCCTGTTGTCGCGACGAGCTTCTGCCAAGGACAGAAGTCAGAAATTCACATAGAGATATTGTGTTGGTGTACATCATCTCCAAAAAACATACTTTTTCCAGTTTTTGTACATGCATATATATTCCATTCATCAGCTGTAGTATGGTTTCATCAAATGATAAATGCCTAGATTAAGTTTCACGCATTCGACTATCAAAAGTAATATTCAGCAAACAAAGTAATCTCACTTTTTTTAAAAACACAAAACAATGATGAGTCGATGTGTTCTCATTTCATTTATTTATAGTTGCTTTTCGTTTTTCTAAACAAGGCTGCATCGACGATTGCGATTATTCCTCGTGCAGGGTTCATTCCTTTGTGTTTTCCTTCTTGTTCTCGAAGTGTTTAAATCAATAATTCAGTGAAAGGAAGAGGAGGGTCGAAACTCACTGTCTACATTTCCTATTCCCACATCCCTTCCCTTTCCCCTCTCCTAGCCTCTCTACCCCAGTCCATGTCCTCGCCGTCAGTCCTTCCCTTCAATCCCTTCCCCATTTCGTCGTTCTCCTCCTCCTCCCTTTTTGGGTCTGTCACAAGAAGCTTTTTATCAGGAGAACATTCTTGTATTAGCTGCGTCTTTAGGGACAGCCGGCCTCGGGGTAATCTACTTTGTTGTGTTTCCTGCAGACAGGAGAGGAGAGTTAGCTGTCGTTCCCTAAAACAGCTTGACCGCCGTCATGTGTGGTGTGTCTCTGGCTTGGTCGTGGATCTCACTTTCAATAAAATGCTGTCCATTCCACAGGTCAGGCCATGCTCTTAAACATAATGCGTTTATTTTGCTCCGTTTAATGCTTTTCGACAGAAAGGCTTTTAAGTTTAATGACGCTGTCAGTCCCCTCTCTCAGTCTGATCGCTGGCTTCTCTTTTCCAAGCTTCCACTCCACTCGGCTATAATGTGTTCTGGAAGTTCAACAGGAAAGTTGAAAAGAAAGATAGTGGACCCAGTGTTTCGTGAGGAGTTCCATCTGGAAGACAGCTCACACAAGCCCGTGGATAGACAGGCTGCAATTTTGCAGGGTCCCAGTGTGCACGCTTGGTGTCGAGTTCTGTCATGATGAAAGACCCTGGGGAAGAGCTGGTTCAGAATCTGGCAGTCAAATGCTGTGCACTCCACAGGTCAGCCCAGACTTTTAGACAATAAATGCATTATTTCAGTCCGTTTTATGCTTTTTCGACAGAAAGGCTTTAAGCTGAATGATGCTGTTAGTCCCCTCTCTCATTTTGATTGCTGGCCTCTCTTTTTCAAGGTTCCCATTCCACTCTGCTACCATGTGTTCTGGAATTCAACAGGAAAGTTGGAAACGGTAATAAAAGAAAAACTGTGTAAGTGGCTAATCCTACTGTCACTACCACCATCAGTATTGTCACCATCAACACCATTATTATCGGCAACCTCTTTCACTACTACCATCATAAATAAACCTGCTGTCCAAGTGATTTGCTGTTTGTAATGTGTCAAATTTCAGGAGCCAAAACCATACTCCTCTCTCTCTCTCTCTCTCTCTCTCTCTCTCTCTCTCTCTCTCTCTCTCTCTCTCTCTCTCTCTCTCTCTCTCTCTCTCCTCCCCCTCCCACCCTCCTTCTCTCTCTGTGTGTCTCTCTCTCTCTCTCTCTCTCTCTCTCTCTGTCTCTCACTCTGCCTCTGTCTCTCTCTCTCTCTCTCTGGCAAGTGAGCTTCAAGTGTTTGCAGACACATTGTTTGCAATTATCCAGATTTCACCCTAAAAGTCTGTGACAGTTCTGAATGTAATATTTGTATAACAATCATTGAGCGAAGTGATGTATGTAGTGAATGTTGTTACTTGTTTATTACAATTCATTAGACAATCTGTTAGGAATGGAAGATGACGTACTGTTTCTTAATGGCGTTTTCGAGTTGACTATTTTCTCTCCACTGATAGTCTTGCATTTATATCTTAAGTTGTGGTGAATGATAGTTCTCCCAAATCCAGTTATGTCGTGAAGTGCAGCCAGGTAGCCTTCATATACCGTCGCTTAATTTTCAGTTGCAAATAATTATATCTAAAAGTACCATAACTGTGCTTAGAAAAGGTAGATACCTTGATGAAAGAGAATGATTAACTTTAAACTGTGTAATGAAATCCGTGGACAATGCATACAAATATCAAGATATATGCAAATATTAAGGTGAAGATTTGGACTGCTTTACGTTCTTTTTTATGTGAAGACCTCTACAACCATACTACTTATATCAATTGTAGAAAGTCAACTGAAACATTTTGTTCCTCAAAATTCTACACGTAGTAAGTCATGGAGAAATACCTTGGGGATCTAATCAAACAGCATGTTTGCGCGTGTAATAGCTTGATCCCGTAAAATGTCACTTATTGCTTTTTTCGTTTCATTTTTCATTGCCTGCTGTGAACATATCACATGAGGGATTCCTGGGTGTCTTGGACGTTTTTTTCCCTCATCAAATGCTGAAGAGTTCCTATTGCCCACATTACGATCTAACTACAGTCGATCCTCTCTACAGATTTCCATATTTGATCACGTTTTGACAGTGAAACCAGTGTGCAATATTCAGAGAGAGAGAGAGAGAGAGAGAGAGAGAGAGAGACAGAGAGAGAGAGAGAGAGAGACAGAGAGAGAGAGAGAGAGAGAGAGACAGAGACAGAGACATAGAGAGGAGACAGACAGAGAGGCAGACATGGAGAGACAGCGGCAATAACATAGATGGACAGATGGAATACAGTTACGCCAAGACACTGTAACACACACACACACACACACACACACACACACACACACACACACACACACACACACACTCACTCACACACACACACACACACACACACACACACACACACACACACACACACACACACACACACACACACACACACACACACATCGCTCTCAACAGAAGTCGCACATCGCCATCAAGAAGGGGAAAGACGCTGCAATCTTCTCTCAATGCCAGAAATACATCCACATAACAGGCATGGCGATCTTTATGTCTCCACCAGCAATGCCAATAAACAGGCTTTCTTCTTGCCTTTCTCGGTTCACGTGCAGCGCTCCACAAGGGCATCGCTTCAGTGCCGTACACAGAGCCTTAAACGCGCCGAGGGCAACACATTTGTCCCAAGTGTGACTAGTCCATTTCAGCAGCTGCCCAGTTTGTCAAACCAGGCTGATTTGTCCAAACAAGGAGACTGGACAGATGCAGACACTGGTGCATACCTAATCTATCTTATCAGCCCCATTTTTCTCAGATTACTTTCTATGAAACGTCCTTGCTTTCTAAATACCAGGTCACTGGCTCACTGTTTCTGTCTGCTATCACCTGTCTCTCTACCTCTATTTCTCCCTCGATGTTACTATCGTTTGTTTGTTGCTGTTGCTTGAGAAGACCTCTATGACTATACATGTCGGTCTCTGTCAATGTGTCCATTCCCACAACTCGGCAAGCCCAGTGCGGGCCTTCTCTTTCCCTCATTTGGATCATTCTGCTCTCTCTCTCTCTCTCTCTCTCTCTCTCTCTCTCTCTCTCTCTCTCTCTCTCTTACCATGAACTTTTTTTTACAAACATCTACAATAACAAATAAACTAACTTTGTGTAATGTTTCCATGTGTCCTCAAATACCATTTCTATTTAAAGTGTATGGTAAAGTGTGTATTCTAGCATACTGTGCACACTTGTATTTTTAATTTCAACATCAAAAAGGGGCGGATCCTAAAAATCTATAAAATAATCGACCCAAATTCAATGTCTGATATTTTTTCTCAGATGTACTTGTTCTTCTTGTCAGCACTCCTATTTTCATTCATGTGATACTGTGGGTTTATTCCTTAATGCACGTGATAATTCAATTTGAGGTGAATCCAAACATAAATTACATGTAATATTTAAAAGAACATCTGGATGGCATTCACATTCAGAGGGAAAATAAGAAAAACATTCATGCGGTAACATCAGGACATAGTAGAAACACTTCATGCTGGACAGTGAGGTCCTTCTTCTCTTTAAAGACCTTCTATTGTCCAGCTCTGCCTGGAGTTTCTTCCTCACTAATACATTCAATCTGCAGCTTCGGAATATGATACTGGGAATGTATTAAGTGTGTTCTGTTCTAAGCTCCACAACATCCACATGTACGACATTATATCTACATGTTACTTTGTATGTAACTCATCGCTACGTCCATGTTATCAGGCCGTAATAAAGAACATATTAACAACGTAAGTTTTCTAAAATGTATACAAGTTAAACAACTGAAAAAAAGAAAAATCCTACTGCAAAGGTAAACATGAAATAAATTGAAAACAGTTACTGAATATATGCCCTCCTCTGCTGCTTCTATAAACGTATTGCCCGCTGAAGAAAACAATAGTGACTTTCCATTCGTTTTGTGGTAGATGGTCACAAATGGTTAGAAAAATGCAAAGGTGGTTATGCCCCCACCCCCACCATGCCAACAATCCCTTCCTTCAAATCCTACCCCTGTTTTCTCTACTCCTCCTCCTACCTTTGTGGGTCTGTCGCTAGAAGCTTTTATCACGAGAGCGTCCTTGTATTAGCCGCGTCTTTAGGGACAGCCGGCCTCGGGTAATCTACTTTGTTGTGTTCCCTACAGACAGGAGATTTAGCCCGGCCATCATCATGTGTGCTGTGTCTCTGGCGTGGTCGTAGATCTCAACCCATGTCGTTCCATTCCATGCTTTTAGGCAGAAAGGCTGTTTAGTTTAATGATCCTCTCTGTCCTCCCTCTCATTCTGATCGCTGGCCTCTCTTTCGAAGTCTCTATTTCCCATCCTGCTATGAATTGTCCTGAAACTCAACAGGAAAGTTGCAAAGAAAGATGGTGGGCCCAACATTTTGTGAGCAGTTCCATCTCAAAAACATCTCACATGAGCCCGTGGATAAACAGGACGCCATTTTTCCAAGGTGCCAGTGCGCATGCTCGCAGTCTCGTGTCATCATGACGACCGAGCCTAGGGAGGGAATGGTTCC
>JADBJO010006133.1:52500-60000 GCA_016801955.1 Conus betulinus
CACTTATTCTTGTAATCCTCATTATTATTTACTGTTCATTCTAAGATTGATTTATAGACAGGTAAATGGAAGATATAGATAGGCAGATACACACACCACACACACACACACACACACACACACACACACACACACACACACACACACACACACACACACACGCACGCACGCACGCACGCACGCACGCACGTATGCACGCACGCACGCACACACACGCACACACATTCATTCTTGTAATCCTCATTTTCATTTACTGTTCATTCATAGATTTATAGATAGACAGGTAAATGGAAGATATAGATAAGCAGATAGGTACCTCAAGCATATAGAAGAAAGCTAACAAATACCTTTAGCTGTCTTTTTCATAGGTAGGGAAGGATGGGGATAGATAGATAGAAAATTAGGTAGAAGATAGATAGATAGATAGATAGATAGATAGATAGATAGATAGATAGACAGACAGACAGATAGAGATTATGAATAGATGGGCGGACAGACGTACGCAGGAAAGGACGGACGGACAGAGACACAGATAGATAGACAAACTGTCGTAAACGACCAAAATATTTTTCACTCTATGTGGCAAGAGTAACAGAGTAACAGAGCATAGTTATGAATGGTATGCCATGAGAATGATCAATGGATCCGTTCGGCTTGTGAAATACTCAGAAAATTCGATTCACACAATCACACGCACGCAAACACACGCACATACATACACACGCACACACACGCACGGACGCACTCACACGCGCACGCGCGTGACACCTACCCCCCCCCCCCCCCCCCCCCCCCCCCCCCCCACACACACACACACACGCAATCATGCACGCACGCACGTACGGACACACGCACGCAAGCAGCACGCCCGCACGCATGGACACACGCGCGCGCGCGCGACTGCGACAATGCATAAACAGAAAAACGGTACCAGCCCAAGTTGGGTCGATAGTGTCTTCATACACAGTAATGAGAGAGACAGCCCACATTCAGGTGTCTGTGTTGTTATTATTAATCACCTTGGCTCGCCTGTGTCACTATGCTGCATAGCCCAGACGAGGCTACTTTGAGAAAGCAAGCAGGAAAGCTCGAGTAATTGCTTTGTACCGCTTTGTTTGTTCTATTCTTACTTGACCTGTCCTAGCATTTTTTTTTTTTGTGCTGTGCTGTTGTTGTTATCGTCGTCGTCGTGTCTGTTGTCGTTGCTGCAGCTGCTGCTGCTGCTGTAGCTGCTGCTGCTGAGTTTGTTGATGTCGACTTTCTGGGGTTTTCATAACTATTGTAATACCGTGTCCTTCCTGATCAGAAAGAGACAATGAGTGAGCTGCGCCTCTGAGGTGATCTACCTCTGTGTAGTTTTCCTTCCTCTTTGTATCTTTATCTATTTATACAAATCACTCTCTCTCTCTCTCTCTCTCTCTCTCTCTCTCTCTCTCTCTCTCGCACTTTATACAAATCTCTCTCTCTCTCCCTCCCTCCCTCTCTCTCTCTCTCTCTCTCTCTCTCTCTCTCTCTCTTTAACACGCACACACACATACACATACACATACACATCCCCGCCCATACATACACATACACGCTCACACATAACACACATGCCACGTAAGATGCACACACGCACACACACACACGCGCACGCGCGCGCGCACAAACAAACAAACAAACAAACATAATATGACACACACACACACACACGCACACACACACACACACACACACACACACACACACACACACACACACAACACACCATACCACACCCACACCAAACCACACCACACCACATCACACGTTAAGAGCTGGCACACAACACACACACACACACACACACACACACACACACACACACACACACACACACACGCACAAACACATGCACACGCACACATACACACACACGCACGCACACACACACACACACACACACACACACACACACACACACACACACACACACACACACACACGCACGCACGGCTGCGTCCACCCTACCCCCGACCGCAGCTGGTTCAACCCGTTTGACGTCCTAGGAGACTGGCCAGTATTCTAAAAAATTGTCACATGCGTCTACACACTTGCGATTTCAATTACCTCTGTGCCCTTAGACTGCGTCGCGCGCACATAACTGCTGTGTTTTTGTCGGCTAATTTTTGACTGTACAGGCAATTTTTTTCCCCTTAGAAAATATTGACGTTATCATTCATTATTGTAATTTTATTTTCTGTTAACTTGTCAGATTGTGAGAGATTTAGTGATGTCGGCGGAAAGTAACTTCAGTGTGTTCCAGTGGAATTGTCGCTCCATCAGAACGAACTTGGATCACCTCGTGCAACACCTGGCGCACCATGAATACAAACTTTTAGCTCTTCAGTCTCTAAATGTTATAAGAGAAGACAAGCTACCTAAATTAAAAAAAACTATTATTTCCCCCCTATACATCAGAAGGTAGATACCGATGGGAAAATCAGTACAGCTATATATATTCATGAAGGGGTAAAGTACATTTCATGCCCAAATCCTATTCCACCAAGTATTCCCAATCTAAATTCTTGTGCCGTGACAGTTCAGATGAACTCTTCACTCTTAACTGTCATATCTGTTTACCTACCACAGGGTCCAAATGATTTAAACACAGAGTGGATTCGAACACTCCAGACGGATCAAGGTAAAAAATTCCTCATTGCAGGAGATTTCAATGCACATTCACCATTTTGGGAGAAGGACTGTCAATCAATTACAAGTAATCGTTTCGTTGAAAATATTGTTGATGCTTCCTTCTATCTCCTTAATGATGGTCGAAAACTCGTATTCCTGATAATCCTAGTCATAGAGCGAGTGCCATCGATCTCACTTTAGTGTCCCCAGATGTGGCACCTATCTGCAGTTGGAATACTTGATGACAACCTACATAGTGATCATTTACCTATTGTCACTTGCTTTGAAACTAAGAAAATCTCAAGCAACAGATCTAACCAAGACAAAGTACCCAAGTATAACTATAGACTTGCAAATTGGGATAAATTTTCAAGTTTACTTTCTACATTTCAAGTTAATGACGCAAACAACAAAGATGTCAATACCTTATATACTTATTTACAAATGCAGTTCTAGATGCTGCAGATGAATCTATCCCGCGGTGCAAGTCAGTAAGATCTCACAAGCATTCGGGAAATATTTGGTGGAACCAAGCTTGCGAAGAAGCAAAGGAGGAAAAGATATCAAAATTTAGAATGTATTTAAGAGATAAGTCTGTCCCAAATCATTTAGAGATGAAAAAAAGCAAAAAACAAAGCCAATATGGTTAATGCACAAGCAAAAGGCAATATTGGTCTATTTTTTTGCACAAATGAAGTATCAAATCACAAGGACATGCAAAAAGTCTGGGAAAAACTAAAAACTATGAAGAATGGAATTAACTTGCCACAGTGTCCTATCAAACTGGACAACTCGGAGATACCTACAAATCTCTAGAAAAAGCTGAAGAATTTGCTGAAATGTTTGCAAATTATAGTACAAATACTGGACTGTCAGATAAAGACAGGACATATAGAGAAAATCAAGAAAAAAATAGAACACATAAAGAAACAAATAATATAACTGAATCGTATATAAATGCTGATATATAACATTGTACGAAGTAAAAGAATGTATTTCAAGTCTTAAGAAGAAAACATCCGTTGGTTTAGACGGAATCTCAAATGAAATGTTGGGACACCTGCCAAATAATGTTATAGAATTTCTTCATTTTTTCCTACAGAAATGCTGGTCTGATGGTAGTATCCCTCTCGTCTGGAAACACTCAATCATCATTCCAGTACACAAACAAGGAAGCCCAGAGCAGAGCAAAAAAACAGCTATCGTCCAATCGCCTTAACATCCCACACATGCAAACTAATGGAAAAGATTGTTTTTTAAATAGACTAGATCATTATTGCGAAAAATATAAGATAATACCTGTCAACCAAGCTGGCTTTCGAAAAGGCAGATTTACAACTGAACATCTCGTTAAATTAACAACCCAAGTAAAGCAGCAGTTCGCAAGACGAAAAAAATATACTAGCGACATTTTTTGATGTCCGAAAAGCATACGATCAAGTTTGGCACACTCGCCTTCTCTATAAACTTAAACACATAGGCATAACAGGTAACACGTACAATTACATTGCCAGCTTTCTATCTAATAGGTTTATACAGGTAAAGCTTGGAAATTCATATTCAAACCCCAGACAGCTAAGTATGTCTGCCTCAGGGATCGGTTATTTCTCCATTTTGTTTAACATATTTTTAGCTGATCTTCCGAAAGACCTGTCCAAAGATACCACTTTAGCTCAATTTGCTGATGATATTTGTATGTGGATGAAGGTGACAATGAAACGTAAAACTCCAGTCAGGGCTTTGAACCATATAAAGAAAGTGTATCAACATGAACTTGATAAAATCAACAACTTTATGATAGAAAATGGACTCACCTTATCATTGGAAAAAACAAAAATCATGCTGTTTAATTCAGGCTATGACCCAAATAAATTACCTGAATTCACTATTAATGGTGCAATCATAAAATATACACAAATAGTCAAATTTCTGGGCGTCTACCTCACTCACTTCAAAACTTTCGTGGAATTACCACATCGACTACATAACAAACAAAGCTAGAAAAAGTCTGAACTTTTTTGAAGTAATAAGCAGACAGCACTGGGGACAGGACACAAAAGCACTAATATCTCTCGCTACCTCCCTTGTACGATCACGGCTGACTGACGTATGCCAGGAGGTTTTTTTTCAGCGCTCCTGCGCACTTGTTAAAGAAACTGCAGAGCATAGATTCCAAAGCTTACAAACTTGCTCTCTGGGTGTACCAGTACACGCGTCAATTTTAGGAACTTACAGAGAAGCAGGTGTTCTACCCCTCAATGAACAAAGAAAAGCCTCAGCTGCGAAATTTATCATTTAAAACTTCTGCTTACGAAACATTTTCACATAAAGAAACAAATCTTAATTCAGAAACCGATTTTGCAAAAGAGCTAGAACAATACAGTCATTGAAGTCCATTAATACATATGCCTCAGATATTATTTGTAATACAGAGCTGACGGGAAAAAGGTTGCAGTTAAACCTTCTTTTTCTCCACTTCCAGAATGGGAACAAAATCAAACAATATTTGACATTGACCACACAGATTTATCAAAAAAACATTCCCCTAACCTATTAAAATGTTTAGTTAATTCCCACTTGGAAAGTAAGTATACAGACTATCTAAAGATATACACCGATGGATCCGTCCTTGAAGATGGAAATACTGGTGCAGCTTTTGTAATACCCTTATTAAAAACAAAAAACGATATTACATTGGTAAACATTATTCTATTTTTACTGCTGAACTTGTAGCCATACTTATGGCATTAAATTACATTGTAGATTTTCGATGGATACATGCAAAATCTTATTCTGTGTGGATTTCAAGTCTGTTTTACAAGCCATTAAATCCCGAGGCATAAGAAAACGACTGGAAATGACTATTGAAATAAAACATATCATTCATGAGTTGTCTATAAAGGGTACCAGTATTACCTTTTGCTGGATTCCTTCTCACTCCGGAATCACCCACAACGAGTGGGCAGATCATGCGGCTAAACAGGCAGCGAAAAATTTAGAAGGTTCACAGCATCTCGACATTCAACTAGATCTGCATGAATTTAACCAGCGCATAGAAAAAGTGTCTCAAAATCAGGCTGCTGAACTGCACAAAAAAACAAATGGTCAGTATTACCAACACTGTGTACAAGTAAAGAATGCAGCGAATCCGAAATCCTTTTTAAACAATTTATCTGTAATGCATTCCAGACATGTTACTAGTTTGATGTATAAGTTCCGATTGAATGCTTTTAGAACAAAGTATTCAAAAAATATACATTGCATATGTGGCAAAGAAATTACCGTAAACCATCTACTTCTTCACTGCCCAGGAGCTAGGCACTTTGTTCCTAAAAATAAAGTTAGCAGATCAATTGTCAGCCAGTGCACCATTATCCACTGAAAATATTTTAAATAATCATACATTACTTTGCATGTTCTCTGTAATTTTGAATTCCAGCCCACTTGGTATCTATCTCTGATGTATTTTAAACTAAAATTGTTGTGTTGTACGACATTGATATAAAAGAGTTACGATTATATGATATATATAGTAGCCCCCCCCCCCCCCCCCCCCCCCCCCCCCCCCCCCCCCCCCCCCACTCCCTTCCTCTGTTCCGTCCTCCTTTCCACCCTGATGCCCCCATCCCCACCCGCAACCCCCCCCCCTCCACCCACCCATCCCCTGCATTATGCTCCAATCTTACTAAACTTGATAAGTAAATATCTACATATCTCACCACCCATCCCAATCTCCCCCTCTTGCCCCTAGCACAGTCTCTCTCTCTCTCTCTCTCTCTCTCTCTCTCTCTCTCTCTCTCTCTCTCTCTCTCTCACACACACACACACACATACACACACAGGCGCACAAAACACACATATAATTATGCACGCACACATACACGCACTCAAACGCATACACATGCACACACACACAACACACCACACGTCACGTCACCAAACCATACATTAAGAGCTGGCACATCGCACATGCAGAGACACACGCACGCACACACACACACACACACACACACACACACACACACACACACACACACACACACACATGCACGCATGTACGCACACACAGATTCACACACGCATGCACGTACGTACGCGCGCGCACACACACACACACACACACACACACACACACACACACACACACACACACGCACACACACACACACACACACACACTTCACACCACACGACACCACACCACGCCACACCACATCACATTAACCACACCACACACACACCACACCATACGTGAAGAGCTATTACATCACACTCACTCTCTCTCTCTCTCTCTCTCTCTCTCTCTCTCTCTCTCTCTCACTCACACACACACACACACACACACACACACACACACACACACGCACACTCACACAGACAGACACAGACAGACAGACACACACACACACACACACACACACACACACACACACACACACACACACACACATACACACACACACATATGGATGCGTGCAGGTGCACGCATGCACGCAGTCAGGCGCGCACTGACACTCACACACGCATACAGGCGGGCGCTCTAAATCACTTTCAGTGGAAGGACATTAAATTGAAGAACACACACAGGCGGGTGCGCCTCGCCTTCTGTGTTATATTCCCTATGATTTGTCTGCTTGGCCTACTGTTTTTGCAGAGGGTTTTTTTTTTATTTGAGATGTTAGTTGAAAAAATACTCAGCTTTTGATTATTGATCTCTGAACCATTTTTGGGAGGTATTTCTATGTAAAAGACTCAAAGCTGTCGAAAATGTATACCTATACATTTGCAAACATTGCCCATAGACATTACTATAAAGTTTTAAATTAGTTGGTTTTACATAAAGTA
>JADBJO010006133.1:70000-77500 GCA_016801955.1 Conus betulinus
CAGAACACACATTACAACAAAACACTCTGTGAATAGAAGACAAAATACCAAGACAGTTATATCAGAGAGACTCGAACCTCTATTCCATCCCTATTGTCCTCCTTCCCTGAGAGAGAGAGAGAGAGAGAGAGAGAGAGAGAGAGAGAGAGAGAGAGAGAGTCAGACAGAGCAGACAGACAGAGAAGACAGAAAGACAGACTGACAGAGACATTCAGACAAACAGAAAGAAAGACAGATACACAGACAGACACGGACAGGGCCGCAGAAAACAGACAGATAGACAGTTAAGCAGGCACATAGATAGACAGACTGACTGACAGACATACTGACAGAGAGACAGAGACTAAGAGACAGGAACACACCACACACACACACACACACACACACACACACACACACACACGCACGCACGCACACACACCCCACACACACACACACACACTCAACACACCACACACACACACACACACACACAACACACACACACACACACACGCACAAACATGCATGCACGCACGCACGTACGCACATACGCAAAAACACACATAGACGCGCGTGCGCTTGTGTTCGCACACGCGCACATGTACAGCAGACATTTAAACGGCCAGGAAAGATTCAGACCGAACGAGAGTCAAAATGTCAAAGAGAATTTTACATAAAAGAAAAATAATGACAATACAATCAAGTGGTATAATCCAGTGTTTAAACAGTATATTCAGTTACAAGCACCCATTCATGATTGTGTTTTAAAATGTCACGAGCAGGTTCCTGTGTGTACACAGCTGCGCTGTGCTTTATTTCGTTTGTGGTCATTTTGAAATTGGTTTTGGTATCTGTAGGTGTAGTTCCTTTTTAACTGTATTCATGTTTTTTTTCATCATAATGAAGAGATGTTCTTTTAGACCCTGTTTAGAATACTGAGGCATGCGACTGCTTTTATAAATGGAAGTGAAATGTGCCAGTATGTACCGCCACAATATTCGAGGCTGCATTTGTAAAGCTCAAATCTACACGATGGTATCATTAACTTATGAATGTGTCTTTTTTTTTTCGAAAAAAAAAAAAAAAAAAAAAATTTAGCGAGGCGGATTTCAGTCCACTCCTTTTTTTGCATAAACATCATCTTGGTCATTTTCGATTTTTTTTTGTGTGATAGGGTTTTCAGGGGGATATTTAAAGAAAGACGGTTGCTTAACATTAGAATTCATGGACTGACTGGATTGTCGGAAAGACGAAACTAATGCTATGGGTTTATTTTCTGTAGTCCTTACTGAAGATGATTCCAAAATTTAGTTCAGCCCGGGGTTGAAAATCGAATAGAAAGGAAGAGTAATATTGTAATTGTATAGGGGCATGGCTAATTGCTTGTTTTTAAGCAAAAGTTTATCAAGAAAACTGTTATCTTTGACTCATATGCAGGGTCCTGTTTTGTGATTTCATTTGCTGAATCGGTAGATTCCCTTTTCCTCCTAAGAAAAGCGTTCTTTTCTCCCATATTTACAGAGGCAGAAATCCACTTCCAGAACTGCTATTAGAAGTATGGACTTGCAAAAACGGGAATGAAAACAGAAATAAGAAATGGTTGATTTTTTTATGCAGTGCAGAGACTAAAAGTAACAAAGAAAAAGAGAGATTAACACTGAAGGGAATAGAGATAATATACTTTTTCTGCGGTTGATTCCAGTCAGACAGTGCTTGTAGATAAGGAAACAATGGGAATCAGAGAACTAAGAAAATAACTAGGCCTGGTGCTTTTTGAACCAACTGAAGAAAAAAGATGTCGCAAGAAAAGATAGAGAGAACAGAACAGATATTCTTTTTTTTTTTTTTTTGTTGATTTTTTATGTATCGGCCAATAACAACTGCTGTCTATTTACTTTTCTGCGTTTGATTCACAGGGGTGCTATATTTTTTGCAAACTCTGGGATCGGGAAATAAGAACTGTGTTTACTTTTTGAAACAAGGGCACTATATACATGAAATTATGTTGTAGGGAATTGGGATATCGTTTTGCTGGATTCCATCACACTGTGTTTGTATCCTGGTAATTGAAATGGTAGTGAATTAGCTAGACATGGTGCGTTAAGAAAAAACACCTGAGAGTCATTCAAAACTTGATATTCAAGACAATAATTCGTTATTAGAAAAATGCGTAAACAGTGAACACCTTCCAGAGAAGTATAAAACATTATCATGTCCACGATATTTGTTCTTTAATATACAAGTTTCCGACTGAATTCGTGCAAGAACCAAATTTTCCTACAATGTAGCATGCGATTGTTCAAGTCTTCTATCAGTGGACCATATTCTTTTACCTTGTTCAATATTAACTTCTTTATAGAAACAATCGATCGAATGTGGATGTGACTGTACATGACAAACAAAAACAATAACCCCCACAGATTGTGCAGATAGCAAAAGTGCTTTCCATGCATCAGATTAATAGATTTTTATAAAACGCTCCCCCTCCCCTGGTTCCTTCCTTTTCTTTTCTTTTTTTTTCAAAAGTCTGATATATTACCAAGTGTGAACAGACTCTGAATTAAAGAACTCACTCACTCACTGCCGGAATGTTTTTGGACAATCTGTTTTTTACTTATGTAAACAGCAGTGACGGACGAGTAGGAACTGGTTTGAATAACAACGCCTGACTTCTTTACCCCCCCCCCCCCCCCCACCTTTTTTTTTTTTTTTAAATAAGAAACAGATTTATGAAATGTATCTGTTGACTTCTTTTTTTTTTTACCTGTTTATCTTATAGTTATGGACATATATTTTCGTCTTTTTAGCATTTAGAGAGTTGTAAATTTTGTCCGTGTATTTGACTTGACCGTTTGTACTTTCTTGTGGACAATGTGAGAACGCGGAGGCAATTGTGCCGCCAGTGCATAGAGCTGTCGTTAGCAAATAATACGCACTCAGATCTCTCTCTCTCTCTCTCTCTCTCTCTCTCTCTCTCTCTCTCTCTCTCTCTCTCTCTCTCTGCTCTCTCTCTCCCTTCTCTCGCTGCGAACTCTTTGTGAATGGACCTTTGGCCCCACAATAAATGGTGCGGCGTTAACACGCGTCAAGTGTCAAGTGTCAAGTGTCTCTCTCTGTCTCTCTCTCTGTCTCTCTCTCTCTTTTGTATGTGTGTATGTGTGTGTGTGTGTGTGTGTGTGTGTGTGTGTGTGTGTGTGTGTGTGTGTGTGCATGTATATGTGTGTGTGTGTGTGTGTGTGTGTGTGTGTGTGTGTGTGTGTGTGTGTGTGACAGAGAGAGAGAGAGAGAGAGAGAGAGAGAGAGGCGAGAGAGAGAGTGAGAGGAACGGCGGGATGGTTTAGGGAGTTGGTGGTTGTCATGAATGAACCTTTCATACAATGTATCCAGAGACGGAAATTTCGTGCAGCAGAAGTGTTTGCAAGTGGTGAAGTTAAATAATTCAATCAACAAAAGCTATCTTAAATGAAAAAAAAAAATCTGTTTAGGATTCATTTACATCTTTCAGCAAGTCAGTATTTTGTGATGCACCCGGAACAGAAGAACGAACGTAAGGTCCAGGGCACGCTAGCGCTGGCATGACTACTTTTGTATTGATCACAGCGCGTGTGGCGGAGCAGGAATCTATGCGAGGCCAATTTACTTTCAATATTGTAAATGTAACCCAGATTTGTATTTGTCGACATTTTAAGATAAATGATGCCGAGTTGAATTTCAAGTTGTTTACCTCAGTCGAAGAGTGTTTATTGATTTTAGCTGGTAGTTTTTCACCTTTCATGAGCGGCACATCCGAAGACAGAACAAACAATCAGACAGACAGAGACAGAATAATCCAACGAA
This sequence comes from Conus betulinus, assembly GCA_016801955.1. Classification (NCBI taxonomy): domain Eukaryota; kingdom Metazoa; phylum Mollusca; class Gastropoda; order Neogastropoda; family Conidae; genus Conus; species Conus betulinus. Next base: position 73,820 of record JADBJO010006133.1, read on the forward strand.
TTGCTGGTGACCTTTTCAAGTGATATGCTCCTGGCGAATCTTTCTGATCTCCAGCATTCTGTGCGAAAGCCCACGTTGAGTCAACTTTAAGTCAACATTCGTCTATCACTGTTCAAACAAATCATGGCTGTTTTCTTTTCTCCCTCCTCCTCTCCCCCCCCCCCCCCTCCCCCCGTCCTTCTTCCTCCTCCCTCTGCTTGCTTCACCTTCTCTTTCGTTTCCTGTTTCACTTCTTTTTCTTCACGTGCTCTGGTCTTCTTGATTTGTGCTCTTCATTCTTCTTGATTACGTCAGATCAAAATCGTGAAGGGGGTTGGGGGCGGAGGGGAAGAGAGAGAGAGAGAGAGAGAGAGAGAGAGAGAAGAGGAGAGAGAGAGAGAGAGAGAGAGAGAAGAGATAGAGAGAGACCTGACTGACTGACGGGCAGACAGACAGACAGACAGTCCGGCAGACAGACCGGCAGAGACAGAGACAGAGTCAGAGAGAGAGGGAAAGAGTAAAATATAGGACAGAGACAAAGGGAGAGAGAGAGAGAGAGAGAGAGCCCGAGAGAGAAGAAAGAGAGAGAGAGCTGAAAAGAGAGAGAGTGAGAGAAACAGAGAGAGATAGACAGACGTACAGACAAAACAGAGAAGATCACAAAGAGGAACGAAAGAGAGGAGAGAGGAGAGAGGAGAGAGACGAGAGAGAGAGTAGAGAGACAGACAGAGAGAGACGAGAGAAGAGAGATAGACCCGCCGCCAGAGACAGAACCTGAGAGAGGATGCGGGGAGAGAGAGATAGAGCCAGCGAGAGAGAGTGAGAGAGAGAGGAGAGAGGATAAGACAGAGCGAGAGGAAGGCAGGACATGTGAGAGAGAGAGAAGAGGGAAGAGAGAGCGAGGGAGGACGAGAGAGAGGGAGAGGGGAGAGAGAGGAGAAGAAAAGAGAGCAGGAGAGGAGCGCATCGGGAGAGGCGATGAGAGAGGAAGAGAGAGAGAAAAGACGGAGAGAGAAGACAGACAGATAGACGAGCAGATGATACAACCGGGGGGGAGAGGAGAGGAGGAGGGAGAGGTGAGATGAGACTGATGGGGAGGGATGCCTACGTGAGAGAGCGGAGATGGAGGAGAGAAGATGGCCAGAGAGCCAGGAGACAGCGACAGGAGAGTCACAGAGATAGACAGACCCATAGAGGAGAGAGAGAGAGGAGAGAGGGAGAGAGAGAGAGAGATTGCGCGCGCGCCGCACGTGTGTGTGTGTGTGTGTGTGCGTGTGTGTGGTGTGTGTTTGTGGTTGTGTGCGTGTTGTGTGTGTGTGTGTGTGTGTGTGTGTGTGTGTGTGTGTGTGTGTGTGTGTGTGTGTGTGTGTGTGCGAGCCGGGGTGGGATTCATCTGCCATGCAGTGTGCAAGCGAAGGAGATAACATGACCTCAAGGATTTCCAGGAGAAGTTATGAGGTCACCGGTTTCCTGCGTTTGTATCTATTTATCTATCTCTAGGTGTACATGGAGAGTATTTTGTGTGTAGGTAAGAGAGAGAAAGGGGGGAAAGAGGATGACAGACAGAGACAGACAGATAGATACACAGACACACACACAGACAGAGAAACAGACAGACAGACAAACAGGCGGAACAGGGACAGACAGACAGACAGACAGACAGACAGACAGATATGCACACAGGAAGGTGCAGTTTGGGCAGATAGACAGGCAGAGAGCTGAGAGAGTAGCTCTTCACCAAAATCGTTCATACTAATTTCAGGGAAAGGAAGTAAACTGCGGCGATGCGAGTTCGTCTCTGCTTGTCACACCCCAACGCCATCACAAACAAGACATGAAAACTAAAGTTAGAAACTGCTGGGAGGTCCGAAAACCAACCGATTGATTGGTCTGGCCCAGTTTACGATTTCTGTTGCAAGGCCAGCAAAGACGCTCCATGCGTCCACTTCATTCCCAACACACCATGATTGCGCAAGGACGTCGCGCTATGGCTCAGCAGTTGTCGTCATTGTCTGGCATTAAAGGAGGCGGGTGGATGTTTGCCTACTTTGATGTGCCGGGTACAGGACTAACACTGCCCCAAAGACAAATGAATCCAGCAGGGTTTTTTTTTTTTTTTTTTCAACGCAGTTCGTGTTGTTACCAGATTAGCGGTCAATAATAATGACGGCGCGCATTTGTGTAGTAAATGTGGGTTTCGTGTTCTGTTTGAAGATCTATCGCACCTAATCCAGTCTAATCCAGAGAGAGAGAGAGAGTGAGAGAGAGAGAGAGAGAGAGAGAGAGAAGAGAGAGAGAGAGAGAGGAGAGAGAGGAGAGAGAGAGAGAGAGACGAGAGAGAGAGAGCGAGAGAGGGAGGGGGAGAGGGAGAGAGAGAGAGAGGAGAGAGAGAGAGAGAGAGAGAGAGAGAGAGAGAGAGAGAGAGAGAGAGAGAAGCAGACAGAGAAATACAGAGAAATGGTTGTGGTCAATGTTCCATAAAAACTGACCTGTCTCACCACTAAACTATCGACGACTGGTTTTAACCAATCCCAGAGGAAGACGTATACAACACCAGCAATTACAATTAAGGAAGACAATATTAACGACTACCACTATCGAACAACAACACGACCAACTCTACCATGAACCTCTAAGCCAAGGCAACTTGTCCCTAAAAGCTTTCGCTATGAGGACGTTAAACACAACAATCTCATCTCCTCTCTCTCTCTCTCTCTCTCTCTCTCTCTCTCTCTCTCTCTCTCTCTCTCTCTCACCACTGAAATATACCACACACAATGGGAAATCTGCCCAGAACACACATTAGAGACAATACAGACAAAGGAGCCAGACTCCCGTTTGTCGCAGAACCCAGGGACTGGCGTATCATTGTCCTTGTGGGTGAACTGAAAGAAACCAGGAATACATGTAGAAGGAACTAATTATTGGTAGGCCTATTACTGGCACTCGTACCTCGGGCATGCAACCCATTACTACGGTTATGGGGAACAATTTTTGCACCATTTGAAAATAACGGGTTCTTTATTGGCTGAGTTTGCTGGCAGTGTGCTATCTGATAGTTTTTTGTTCCTCTCTGTTCTGTTTAGATCTTGTTTCTCTCACTCTCTCTCTCTCTCTCTCTCTCTCTCTCTCTCTCTCTCTCTCTCTCTCTCTTTGTTCTCTTTGTCTCTGCCTCTGTCTGTGTTTTTCTGTCTCTGTGTGTCAGTCTGTCTCCTGTCTATCTCTCTCTGCTTTTTTTGCCTGTGTCTCTCTGTCTGATTCTCTCCCTCTCCTTCTCTCTCTCTCTCTCTCTCTCTCTCTCTCTCTTCCCCCCTCTCTCTCTCCCTCTCTCTAGTTCTTTGTCTCTGTCTCTGTCTGTCTGTCTGTCTACCTGTCCATCCGTCTGTCTGTCTGTCTGCCTGACCATCCTCTGTCTCTCTGTCAGTATCTCTCCCTCTCCTTCTTTCTTTCTTCCTCTCTCTCTCTCTCTCTCTCTCTCTCTCTCTCTCTCTCTCCTCTCTCTTTCTCTCTCCCTGGTTCTTTGTCTTTGTCTCCGTCTGTCTGTCTGTCTGCCTGTCCATCTGTCTGTGTGTGTCTGTGTTTGTCTTCTGTCTGTGTGTCTGTGTGTCTGTCTGTGTGTCTGTGTGCCTGTGTGTCTGTGAGTCTGTGTGTGTGTGTGTGTCTCTCTCTCTCCCCTCACCCCTCTTTCTCTCTCTTCCCTTG
>JADBJO010006133.1:102500-110000 GCA_016801955.1 Conus betulinus
ACGCACTCACGCACGCATCTACGCACGCTTATTCACGCACGCACGCGTGTGAGCACACACACACACACACACACACACACACACACACACACACACACACACACACACACACGGCTCGCGCGCATGCGCGCACGCACGCACGCACGCACGCACACAGAAACAGACACACACAGACAGAGACACAGGCTGGCAGACATATACGCACAGACACTTGCGAGGGCGCGCACGACCCCCTCCCCCCCCCCCACCCCACACCCACGCATACACACACGTGCGCGAGCGTGCGAGCGGCACAGTGGAACGGGAATAAAGCATAGTGATATCGATGTTGTAATTCAGCGTGGTTGTTTTTGTGTGTATGTCTTTGTGTCTGTTTGTCAGTATGTCTGATCAATTAACTCTCTCTCTCTCTCTCTCTCTCTCTCTCTCTCTCTCCTCTCTCTCTCTCTCTCTCTCTCTCTCTCTCTCTCTCCTCTCTCTCTCTCTCTCGTCTGTCTGTGTGTGTGTGTGTGTGTGTGTGTGTGTGTGTGTGTGTGGTGTGTGTGTGTGTGTGTGTGTGTGTGTGTGTGTGTGTGTGTGTGTGTATGTGTGTATGTGTGTGTGTGTGTGTTGTGTGTGTGTGCGCGCGCGCGCGCGCACGCGCACGCACGCGCGCACGCGCGTGTGCTTACGTGTTTGTTTGTCTCAGTGTGTGTTGGGGTGCATGCTGTTTGTGAACGATGATTATCTACTCTTGAACATCTACAAAGAAACACCATTAGAAAATAATAGCGTTGCCGCCAGCAACGAGAGAGTGAACGGCAATCAACTGGCTCTACAATGCCTTTTCCATAGTCACTTGATCCTAGGGGGAAAAAGAAAGAAAGAGAAGAGAGAATCATGACAGAAATACATAGTGCTACAGAAACATTACAGAGCGAACGAGGCAACGACAGACATGGTGTGGGCCCCACATTGTGACATTAGCTTCAAGCTACTTCCATCTCACCCCGCCCTTTCGCTAGTTTCCTCCTTCCCCCCCACACACCCACCTCACCGTATCCCTATTGCTCCTTTCCTTTCCATCTGTTCTCCCTCCCCCTTTTTCACCTGCAGCCCACCTACCCCTCCTCACTATGTTAACCTCGGCGTCATCCCTACAGACCCAAGACTTTAATTTTTTTTTGGGGGGGAAAGACCGGAAGTCTGGTATGTTGCTCCATGTTTCTGAAATTGGGAAGACACATTGATCGTTCACGTACGCAAGCACGCACGAACGAACGCACGCACGCACGCACGCACGCACGCACGCACGCACGCACGCACGAACGCACGCACGCACGCACACACACACACACACACACACACACACACACACACACACACACACACACACACACACACACACACACACACACACTTTCTTACACACATATACACACACAACGAATGCAGGAGTGCAGCTGCTTTGTGGAGTCCTTGTATTAAACCAATTTTTCAGCGCTGATTTTAACTGCTTTCCGTTTGGATCAGACAATAAAACCAGGAATGAATTGATGTTAGACGCCTTGGTATAAAAAAAAAATGAAAAGATAAGGAAACGTTGTTGTTGTTGTTGTTGTTGTTGTTGTCGTTGTGTCGTACCCTGGCTAAAAGACTCAAGGGATCATCCAAACAGCCGAAGTACTTGAACACTATGGTAAAAATGCATCAGCTGGGGATGAGAACATTGCGTGTGTGACCGTTTTTTGATTACCCCGCCACATGGGCAGCCACACTCCGACTTCGCGGGGATAAAAGATAAGGAAATGATTATAATAAAAACAATCACGGAATTATCCCATTTGGTTTAGCTAACGCATTGGACGCTATCATTTTTTTTTTTCTTTTTATGTTGTTTCTTGTTCGTTTTTGCTCGTTTCATCTATACGGCCTGAACTTTTTCTGCATTGATTAAAAAAAAAATCTTCAATACACTAGACTTTGGTCTCAGCTGCATGCACGTGGCACATATCATGTACCCAGGTTACAATAAATCTCCGCAGCTAAACTGTGTCGAGAATGAAGAAAAATAAAGCTGAAAAGTTTTGAAAAATGTATGAAAGCAAACAAACTGAAAACGTTGGGGGGTAGTTATACTGTGGCGAAATATCCAGTGCCAGCAGACGTAACCCTTCTCATGGAAATCAAGCGTGGTGAAAACATGAATACAGTACAAAGTACTTCAACGCTGAATCTGTATGGAGTCCTTAATGCTCTCATCTCTGTCGGCAATGAACTAAGTCGTGTTCGTTTGCATTTAGAACCTAACAAAAGCCACTGTGGATGAAACGTCAGATTGCTTTGGATTCGAACTTCCGTCTCTCTCTCTCTCTCTCTCTCTCCTCTCTCTCTCTCTCTCTCTCTCTCTCTCTCTCTCTCTCTCTCTCTCCTCCTCTCTCTCTCTCTCTCTCTCTCTCTCTCTCCCTCTTTCTCTTTTCTTTCTTCTTCACTTCTCTATCTATAACTTTCTCTCACTCACCACTTCCTTCTTCCCTCCTTTCTTTGTTTTTCTTTTTTGTTTTTGAATTTTGCTTGTTGTTTTTTATTTTGTGTAGTATGTTCACTTGGTTGAATGTATATCTGTTTTAAGGGTTCCCCTCTTTCGTTTTCAATTTCCAAACACAAATAAAGCGCGCCAGCTGGCCTTCTGAGCAGTTTGAACAAAACTGAAATTGCTTTCCTTGTATTCCTTGTAAGAGAGAGAGAGAGAGAGAGAGAGAGAGAGAGAGAGAGAGAGAGAGAGAGAGAGAGAGAAGATAATGTTGCTTATAGCCCAGCCGACCGCAAAGGGTCACATTAGGGCTGTTACCACGTTTAAATCAACTCACAAGTCAGTCATTCACACAATTCTTTAAAATACATCGAAAAAACCCATCCGAAAGTTTGTTAAGAATCTTTCCACTGTAAAATCTCAGATCCGATGAAAAATGTTAATCTCTTTCAAGACCTCAAAGATCGTGTCAGGCGGAACGTCTCTAAACAAGAGAGAAAAGAGAGAGAGAAAAGAGAGCGACAGAGAAAGAGAGACAGAGAAAGACAGAGAGAGAGAGACAGAGAGACAGACAGACAGACAGACAGAGAGACAGAAAGAGAGTTTGACAACGACCATGACAACAAAACTTAATAACAATAGCATGGTAGCCCTAATGTCTCATTGGGTAGGTACATTATCTCCAGGAAACAAGATTTAGGGCCATCATTAATGAGATACAGAGAGAGAGAGAGAGAGAGAGAGAGTGTATGCGTGTTGTGTGTGTGTGTGTGTGTGTGTGTGTGTGTGTGTGTGTGTGTGTGTGTGTGTGTGTGTGTGTGTGTTTATTCGTGTGCACGCGCGAACACGTGCGTGTTTATGTTCCTGTTTCATTATCTACCCTTGGACATCTAACAGAGGAATACCATTAGAGAACAATGGCGGTGCCGCCATCAGCGAGAGAGTGATTAGCAATTCACTGGCATTCGGAGGCCGCTACCATAGACACCTGATCCTAAGGGAAAAGGAAGACAGAGAACACAGAACTACGACAGGAATGTACGCTACTGCAGGAACACTAGAAACCGATCCAGCAGATCGGCTGATGCGTCAGTGTGTACTGTGGGCTTACAAGTTGATATCAGCTTCAAATACCCTTTTACTGCTTCTCCAACCCCCCCCCTATCCTCCCCATCCACACCATGTTTCCACCAGTTCACTCCCTTCCATTCTGTTTTCTCACCCTGCCCCCCCTTCCCCTCCCCCACCCCCACACACATCTGCACTTAACCCCTTATGACTCACCTGGCCAAGTATTTGTCTTCCGCATCAACATAATTATATCTTCAATAAGCTAAGCTTTCGTCAGAAGCTGTAATCAGAGGACCCACATTAAGAAGCAATTTGTCCAGAGCCACAGTTGGTCGAAAATTATGCGGGGGGGGGGGGGGGGGGGGGGAGGGAGCAGCAAAAATATAAACCCTTTTATGGTAACTCAAACATCTGAGCAGAAATATACTATGACGACAAACCCTCATCCCGAAAAATCTAGTATGACAAAACTGTAAATACAATACGACATACATCAACTCAAAAGTTAAAGAACATCCTCATAGCTACCGATTACGCTACCAGAAAGATTAAACCCCTTTAGATTGTAAGCTCGTTTATTTGCATCAAGGACCTAACGAAATCCTTACAGGACGAAACATCAGTGTGCTCATAGGATTTCATCTTCTTCCATATTTTTGTTTGTTCACTCTTTACTCCTGTCTTTAACTTCCTCTCCTCGTTTATTCTTCTTTCCTATCTTTCCTACTTTTTCTTGTTTCGTTTCATTTGTGTGTTCATTTACTTAAATGTATGTTTGTTTGATGACTAATCCCTCCTCGTATTCAATTTTTCAAACACAGCAGAGTTCGCCTTTTGAGCAGTTGGATTAAAATTACAATTGCCTCTGTCCTGAGAGAGAGAGAGAGAGAGAGAGAGAGAGAGAGAGAGAGAGAGAGAGAGAGAGAGAGAGAGAGAGACAGAGAGACAGACAGACAGACAGACAGACAGACAGACACAAAGAGAGAGAGAGAGAGAGAGAGAGAGAGAGAGAGAGAGCGGGGTGAGAGGAGGGAAAGGACGGAGGGAGGGAGGGAGGGAGGTACCTCCGAGTATATTTCTTTCACAAATGAAAATCTCCCCCCCCCCCCCCCTCCTTTCCGCGTCTCCTCTCTCTCCTCACCATTTTTTTTCACTTCTCAAAGGCGGGAGGGGGGGGGGGGGGGGGGGGGGAGGAGGACGTGCAGGCACGCTGGCTCCACGACATTGCAGTTAATGTCGTGAATGGATAGCTGTGTTGATCTCAATAGACATCATTGAACCCTGCTGAATTCATTCATCAGTAGTGCAGGATCTGTTCTGGTGGGTCTCCTGGCGGCAGCTTGATGGTCTTTGTTTCCAGAGGAATGCCGGTTCTAAGAGTGCGACACAACGGTCTAGAAGTGGTTTAGGGGTAGGAGAATAAGGGACGGGGCGAGGAGGGAGGAGGGGGAACCAAGATGATCGGAAATAAGGCTGCTTGGAAGCTGAGACACTAGAGAAAGACCTCTTCTTTTCGATGACATTTGTTGCTCGCTTGCTACCTGTTTTTAAGTCTGCTGTAAAGTTCTACAGTTTCCGACCGGTTATTTCGTCTGTTTTTCAATTCTGCAAACATCAGTGTTGGACTGCTTAAAGATATTGATCTACAAATTATCCTCAAACATCGCATAGAGATCCGATTGACTTTTTTTTTTAGAATTCTTCTGCACACACACACACACACACACACACACACACACACACACACACACACACACACACACACACACACATACACACACGCACACACACACACGCGCGTGCGCGTACACACATACGTACACACACACACACACACACACACACACACACACACACACACTCTCTCTCTCTCTCTCTCTCTCTTTCTTTTCTCTCACACACACACACACACACACACACACACACACACACACACACACACACACACACACTCACAGAGATTTCGAATCATAAAGATTTACAAAAAGTGGAAAAAGTTTCATGAAATGAAAAGGGGTTTTAAACTTGCCATCTTGTCCTGTTAAGCTGAAGATCAAAGAATTTCCTTCTAATGCAGAAAAAAAAAAAAAAACAGAATCATTCGCCGATATGTTTTCTGAATCTATGCATTTGGAAGGTCTGTCCTTTAAAGATCAAATTTTCAGAACAGAAGAAGAAAATAATAAAGACGATTATAGAGATCCAGTTAATGATAATAGTCATTTCACCAATGCTCCAATTACTCTTGATGAAGTGAAGGATGCAATTCTATCTCTTCCTAATAAGAAAACTTCCGTGGGACTAGATAAAGTTTCCAATGATATGCTTAAACACCTGCCTGAAAAAATTTTATCTTATTACTGCAGAAATTGTTTCAAAAATGTTGGTTTGAGGGCGTAATGCCAGAACAATGGAAACAGTCTATCATTGTACCAGTTTTAAAGCAAGGCAAACCTCCAACAGATAAGCATAGTTACAGACCAATAGCATTAACCTCACATACCTGTAAACTATTAGAGAGAATAGTTTTGAGAAGATTGATGCAGTATTGTCAAAAAAAAATAAAGTTATTCCAGTTAATCAAGCAGGCTTCCAAAATGGCAGGTCTGCCATTGACAATTTAGTGAAACTCACAACAAACGTAAAACAACAATTTGCAAGAAGAAGAAATGTTCTAGCGACCTTTTTCGATATCAAGAAAGCTTATGACCAAGTCTGGCACGCCAAGCTCCTTTACAAATTGAAAAAAAAATCGGGATTTCGGGACATTTATATCACTACATTAAATGCTTTTTGAATAAAAGAAGCATTTGCGTTCGAATAGGGAATGCATACTCCAATTCTAAATCTTTACATATGGGACTGCCACAAGGTTCTGTTATCGCCCCTATGTTATTTAACATCTTAATGTACGATTTGCCTTCGCTCTTATCAAAGCATGTTGTATTAGTACAATATGCTGATGATTTATGCATCTGGATGAATGTTACAATGAAAAGAAAAACATCAAAAAGGGAATTGAAACTACATCAAGAAGATCTATCAAAGAGAGTTCAATCATATATGTACTTATATGGACAAAAATGGTCTGACATTATCTACAGAGAAAACACATATGATTCTCTTTAATAATGGCAGCAATCCATCAGAGCTGCCGTTTTTCAAAATTGAAAATACGACTATTCAGTATAAAGATATCGTGAAATTTCTAGGTATCTATCTTACACCAAAGTTGTCCTGGATGCTCATATCAACTACATCGTTACCAAGGCGAGGAAATGTTTAAATCTGTTAAAGATTATAGGCAAACAAGCCTGGGGACAAGATTGCAAAGTTTTGAAACATCTCTCTACGTCGCTGATTAGATCAAATTGTCCTATGGACAAGAGTTATTTTTTAGCGCCCCTAATTATTTACTTAAGAAACTTCAAAGCATAGACTGCAAGGGTTATAGGCTTGCTCTTGGTGTGCCTTTTCACGCATCAACGCTTGGAACTTATAAAGAAATTGGAGAATTGCCTTTGGACGAGTACCGAAGTCTTGCATGCGCTAAATACGTTCTTAGAAGTTCGACAAGTACAACTTTGCATCTGAGGAACTGAAAATTACATCTGAAAATTCTTTTCCTAAACGAGCTAAGCAGATATCATCATTGAAACCAATTGCCACTTACGTATCAGATCTATTCAAAAGGTCTGATATAAATCCAAGTAATATTGACACAAATCAAGCGGTCTCCCCTTGTCCTGCTTGGAGAGATGAATAAAGCGCAGTTTGATATTAATTATACTGACATGAAGAAAAATGAGAATCCAAACATTATGAAAACTGAAGTCCAATTACATATACAGAACACTTATCCAAATCATTTAAAGATATATACAGATGGTTCACTCCTAGAAGATCACCGGGCAGGT
>JADBJO010006133.1:117500-122500 GCA_016801955.1 Conus betulinus
TATTTGAGGATCAATATGAAAATTGACGTTACTCATTGTCATCTGCAAATGAACAAGATAATTCGAGTGAGGTCTCGGATGCAGTATGGACTTAGCGCAGCTATCACAAAAGAGATCCACTCCACCCGCTTTGGCACAGTGGTCAGCATGGTGGATTCCCTCCTTGGAGGTCGTGGGTTCGATTCCCAACAGAGTCCTGCCAAGAACTGAGTTTGCTGTGGGCTTATTTTCGGAAGACTGGAACCAAACAAGCGAGTTTCGGCTATTCAAAGGATGCTTCCCTGACAGTATAACTCAAAATTCTCGTCCAACGCTGCAGATGCCTGTATTCCTCAGGCCTGACTGATGTCGAGAGATTTCATGAAAGGAAGCGCAGTGTACGTTTCAGACCGGGACGGCACTCCGTGGCATCCTTTTCGTCATCCTCATCCTCATCCTCATCGATCAGAATAACAACCAAAACTAGTGTGAAGTTCTGTGACCTTTCATGTCCTGCTCTCATCCAGTTTCGATTTCTCTCTCCCCCCCCCCCTCCCCCACATCTATGCCCTTTGTGAGTTCGTGTCGGGGTCGCCGGTATCGGCGATTCCATGAGGATTGTCTTTGGACGGACGTGTGGCGCCGTCCGGAGGGAAACAATTATTCACGCTGGCTCCGCGACAATGCAATGAGCGTCGTCAGTAGGGGGTTCAGACGGTAGTATCCTGCGTGCGTTGAATCAAAACTGGTACCACTAAAGGCCACCGACGTGACTCGAAAATACATGCAGGCATGAAAAAAGAAAGCCTGTGTGAGTGAGTGAGTGAGTGAGTGAGCGCGCATGTGCGTGCCTGTGCGTGTGCGTGTATGTGTATGTATGTATGTGTGTGTGTGTGTGTGTGTGTGTGTGTGTGTGTGTGTGTGTGTGTGTGTGTGTGTGTGTGTGTGTGTAAAGAGAGAGTACCTGTGTGTGCGTGTATGTGTGTGTGTGTGTGTGTGTGTGTGTGTGTGTGTGTGTGTGTGTGTGTGTGTGTCCGTGTGCTTGTGCGCGGTCAGGCACACACGCCTCTGTGTGTTTATGTGTGTGAGTGAGTGAGTGAGTGAGTGAGTGTGTGTGTGTGTGTGTGTGTGTGTGTGTGTGTGTGTGTGTGTGTGTGTGTGTGTGTGCCTGTGCGTGTACGTGTGTGTGTGTGTGTGTGTGTGCCTGTGCGTATGCGTGTGTGTGCGTGTATGTTGTGTGTGTGTGTGTGTGTGTGTGTGTGTGTGTGTGTGTGTGTGTGTGTGTGTGTGTGTTCGTCCGCAGTCATGCACATGAGTGTGTGTGTGTGTGTGTGTGTGTGTGTGTGTGTGTGTGTGTGTGTGTGTGTGTGTGTGTGTGCGGGCGCGCGTGCGTATGACTGTCAGTCTCTGTCTGTCTGTCTGTCTGTCAGTCTGTCTGTGTCTGTCTTTGTATCTGTGTCTGTGTGTGTGCCTATGTCTTTCTGTGTCTGTGTTTGTGTCTGTGAGTGAGTGAGTGTATGTGTGTGTGTGTGTGTGTGTGTGTGAGTGTGTGTGTGTGTGTGTGTGTGTGTGTGTGTGTGTGTGTGTGTACGTGTGTGTGTGTGTGTGTGTGTGTGTGTGTGTGCGTGTGTATGTGTATGTGTGTGTGCGTGCGTGCGTGCGTGTGTGTGTGTGTGTGTGTGTGTGTGTGTGTGTGTGTGTGTGTGTGTGTGTGTGTCCCTTTCCGTGTGCATGTATATGTGTATATTTGTGTGTTTATATGTGTGTGTTTGTATGTGTGTGTGCGTGAGTGTGTGTGTGTGTGTGCGTGCGTGCGCGCGTGTGTGTGTGTGTCATGGTGTGTGTGTGTGTGGTTATGGGTATGTGTGTGGTTGTGCCTGTGTGTGTGCGCCCGCGCGCATGTGCGTGCCTGTGCGTGTGCGTGTATGTGTGTGTATGAGTGTGTGAATGTGTGTGTGTGTGTGTGTGTGTGTGTGTGTGTGTGTGTGTGTGTGTGTGTGCGGGCGCGCGTGCGTATGACTGTCAGTCCGTCTGTCTGTCTGTCTGTCTGTCTTTGTGTGTGTGTGTCTGTGTGGGTCTGTGTCTGTCTGTGTCTGTGTTTGTGTCTGTGGGTGAGTGAGTGAGTATGTGTGTGTGTGTGTGTGTGTGTGTGTGTGTGTGTGTGTGTGTGGTGTGTGTGTGCAGAGGGAGGAGGTGCAGACATGGGTGGTAGGGAAGGGCTTAGCTCGGAGAACAAAAAAAAAAAAAAAATGATGGGTTAAAACAAGGGAGAAAGTTTTCTTCAAAAGATGGTCCAGCTTCAGAGGGTTTAGGAAAGATCTGGACTTCAAACGAACTTGAGATGATCTTCGATTAAATTGTATGATCAGGGGATGCAATCAGCAATGCACCCGCATCGATCCTGTAACCCAGCGGAGTCGTTGGGGCTCCATTGTCGATTCCGCAAGCAGTCCTCTCCATCTCTCTCTCTCTCTCTCTCTCTCTCTCTCTCTCTCTCTCTCTCCTCTCTCTCTCTCTCTCTCTCTCTCTCTCTCTCTCTCTCTCTCTCTCTCTCTCTCTCTCTCTCTCTCTCTCTCCCTGTCTTCTGCTGCCCTCAGCAGCGACTGTCAGATGGAGACATTACCCTGTCCATTCTGTGATGTTGGCCTCCCATCGCCTTCTCTGTCTTCCTCGCACTCGCCCTCTTCTCTGCTCTGAGGGGTCGTTTTTTGAAAGGCTAGAGCTTCAGCAGACGTGGCCGCACCACCTCAGCTTTTGATTTTCTTCACAGTTGACAGCAAGTCATTGGGTCCGATGGCAAGAGTGATTATTCCCCTGGCTTTCTCGTTTGTGATGTAGACTGTGTACGAGCTATTCTCCTGCATTCAATGGATATGAGTGGAGAATCCAGATTTACATCCTCCTCCCCTTTCCTAGACAAGATACCCCCACCTCACCCAACTCACTCGTTCTGTCTCGCTGCTATAGACTTTCGTACACTATCCTCTCCTCCCCTCCCCATTCCCTCGTTCCCCTCCCCCGACCCCACCAGTAACATTAATATCGTCATATCATGCTTCACAAGGGTTACGAAAGCTATAAACCGTAATGGTGTTACCATCCACAGTGATAATGTGACCTTAGCGCTCTTTAGTCTATGATAGTGCAGCTACTGTGAGTTTGGCGGTCTTTTGTTACCGACAATGTAGGCTACAGTGAATTTAGCGATAGTTCGTGGACGACAGTGTGGTCACTGTGAGTTTAGTTGTCTTTAGTTGATTACAGTGCAGCCAGTGTGAATTCAGCGTCGTTAATTAAGCTGATTACTATGAATGTAGCAGTATGTGGTTAATGACGTTGTAGTCACTCTTGAATCAGCGATTTCTTGTTAATGACAATGTCGCCACTGTGAATGTAGAGATGATGATTTGACGTAAATGTAGCCGTGTAGGGATCTTTAGTCAATGGTAATGCGACCACTGTCAATTTAGTAGTCTCTGGTCAATGATCATGCGACCACTGTCAATCTAGCGTCTTTAATCAATGATAATGTGACCACTGTCAATCTAGCGGTCTTGAGTCAATGATCATGCGACCACTGTGAATCTAGCGGTCTTTAGTCAATGATCATGCGACCACTGTGAATCTAGCGGTCTTTATTTAATGGCAATGTGAGCACTGTGCGTTTAGCTTTCTGTAGTTCAGGCCAGTGTAGCCACTACGAATTCAGCGGTCTCTCTTGTCAATTACAATGCAAGTGCCTGTGCATTTAACGGTCTGCAGTTATTACTTCCACCTTGAGGGGAGAGGAGGTGGGGAAGGGGGTCATAGTTTTCATCCGTGTCTGTCGCTTTGTTTGTTATTTTGTTTGTGTTTTGTTCGTTTGTTTGTTTTGTTTCGCTTTGTTGTCGAAATACTTTACCCATGTTAACCAAACTGATGGGAAAGATTAAATGCAGCCCCTTGACGATCCCATTAAGGTCGATCCGCGTCAAATGGCATATTGAGGATCCGTCCTGCAGATTATCATAAAGTTGATGTCGCAAAACCCACTGAATCAACTTTTAAGAAAAGCCAGCAAGCCACCCTGGCTCAGTGGTCAGCGTTACAAATTTCCGGCTGGTATGTCGTGAGTTTCATTCCCATCAGAGCCTTATCTTTGTGAGATTTTTCGGCCCCTCACTGGCTCATATCCAAAGTTGAGTTTGCTGTGGGCTCAGTAGGAAAGTCTGGAACTACACAGTCAGTTTCGCTTATTTATTGGATGCGCCTCTAAGAGATTGTTTCTCAATATTCCTGACCAACCTGATTGAAACAGCCGAAGAGAATATCAGGCCAACAGAAGCTCCAGCAGCACCATTCTATATAACAGAAGGCCAAAATCATGGTCTGGAACAGCCGTGACATCCGGACTAGCAGGGAAACGGAATTTACTGGAAAGGGTGGATGGCTGAGAATGCACAGCACTCCTTCCAGAATGAAGATAAACCAAAACCAAAAAAGGAAAAGTGGCATGACACCGGATTTAGAACGCCACTCAAATCTATGAAAGCAATGATTCTGATTTAAGTCATTGTAGCATAGGAAGAACAACTGAAACAGGCTGTCGAGTTCCCAAGAAAAGGTTGAACATATTCCCTTCTCTTTCGGGCCTGGATCTGGGTAGTGCCTTTTTATTTCTCTTGTTTGTGACGTCTGAAATGACACATTTTGTCAAGCATTAATTGATCTGCTTTGTCTTGGGTAGTAGGTAACGTTACGTTGCAGACTGTCCGCTGGTTTGTTTGTTTATTAGGTTCGTTGCTTGTTTCTTTCTTTCTTCGTCCATTTTGGCCTCACAGTGCTATATGAAGGTACAACAGAGGAGGATCAAATCTGCAAAGCCGAAAAGTCTCCAAGTATGGGCAGCACCTTGAGGGAATCGGGGTTCAGGCCAAAGTCATCGCCATAGAGGGTGATACAGAGGGAAGTGGGAACGGAGCATGGACGAGGGGGTAAAACGATCTGCTTATGGTCTCTTCAAACAGCTCTCGATTTCTAAC
>JADBJO010006133.1:140000-141678 GCA_016801955.1 Conus betulinus
CACAAGCAAAACGAAAATATTGGTCTTCTTTTTGCGAAAATGAGGTGTCAAATTTTAAAGATATTCAAAAAGTTTGGAAACAATCGAAAATAATGAAACAAGGAGTTCATCTACCACAGTGTCCAATCAAATTACACAATTCTGAATTCCCATCTAATTTTGATAAAGCAGAAGCCTTTGCTGATCTATTGCAAAAAAATAGTAGCATCAATAACTTATCAAAGAAAATAAAGCTTATCGTGAAAAGGAAGAAAACAAAGAGATGTATGATAGCCCACAAAACAGAGAAGATCACTATCTAAATACTTCTATAACATTACAGGAAGTTAAAGAATGTCTTATGAATGTAAATAAAAATAAATCAGTGGGTTTTAGATGGCATTTCCAACGAAATGTTATGTCATCTCCCAGATAATGTGATATATTTTCTATATCTATTTTTTCAGAAATGTTTGGTCTACTAATAAAATGCCCTCAAATTTGGCTAATCCCATAGGATACGTTTAAATTCATTTAAAACAAAGTATTGTACTAATATAAATGTGTATGTGGTGAACCTATTAGTGTCAATCACTTACTGATTTACTGTTCAAAAGCAAGAGAACTTTTTAAAAGTTCAGGCATTCCTTGTTATAATGATGGATCGACACCATTACTCTTACCATGCTTACTAAATGATTATTTTGCACTAGATTCTGTATGTAAATGTTTATTGAGTAGTTCAATTGGTGTTTATCTTTAATTTTTTTTTTCCTCAGTTATATTCTTATAGATAAGTTTCTAACTGGAATGACTAGAAGGGGATGGGGTAGGGGTGGACTAATTTATTGCTAGTATAACGTTATATTTCATCATCACACACGCTCAATAACATACATACCTAAATTATACCAAAAATACATTCAGTCTTAATCACTTTTAGTGGAAAGACTTTAAACTGAAGAACAACAACAACATACACACGCGCGCAATCACGTACGCACGTACGCACACACATACACACACACAGCGTCGCGCGCGCGCGCTGGCACGCACACACGCACAAACACGCATACAGGCACATACACACACGCACACACATACACACAGAGGCGCGCGCGCACGCGAGAGAGAGAGAGAGAGAGAGAGAGAGAGAGAGAGAGATAGAGAGAGAGAGAGAGATGTTTAGACAGGCAGTCTTATGATTTGCAGTCACCGAATTACCAGTTTTGAGATTCAGTCTTTGCGAAACTCTCATTCCCAAAAGTCCACGTCAGGTGTCTGAAGAAACTAAGAAGCCATCGTAAAAAAATAACTCTAAAAAATGAAGAAAAATTGTATATAAAAAGAAAAGGAAGGTAGAAAGAAAGAAACAAACAAAAAAGAGAAAAGAAGGCGAATGTAAGACGATGTTTTCAGGAAGCAGAACAAAAAAAACAACGAAAAAGAAGTGGAATGCTACTGGGGTCGCACTCCTCGGGACAGTGTGGCTGGTGTACAACAACCGCTAGGAATCATGTCGGCGTGGAAACAAGCTCATTTGTGCACCAATCCGAACGACGTGCATGAGGAAAAAAAAATGTCTGCAATTGCCCTTTCTGACTTCAGCCTTTCCAGTTTTATGTTGTTTGGCCTCGAGATTAGTGGATTTTAAGACATGCTTAGGCTGAATCAGACACGGGTTCCACTTGAGGTTTTC
>JADBJO010006134.1:2500-12500 GCA_016801955.1 Conus betulinus
CCTGTGATGCGAAATAACCATGGCAATTTCAGCAACATACGGACCATACAAGACATGATTGACATTTTCAAAGTCATTCATCTCAATACTTTTCTCCTGATAGAGCGAGTTCAACACTGAGCATCCAAACAAAAATGGTGTACAGATATGTTTCTCTGCAAACATAAGCAATGCAGAATACTCAATAAGGTACCTTGTTTATCCTCTGCTACTTTACGAAATTCGCTTAGCCTGTTTCAATTTTGCTGTTATTTCACAGTAATTACTTCCTGTACTTCCAAGTCATGATCATTCAATCGTTACCAAAGTAGTACTGTTTGGGGTGCTTTATTTTGGTAGGTATGATCACAGATTATAAATATATTTTACTTAATTGTAACACAAAAAGTCATTTCGAGGTGTGTGTGTGTGTGTGTGTGTGTGTGTGTGTGTGTGTGTGTGTGTGTGTGTGTGTGTGTGTGTGTGTGTGTGTGTGTGTGTGGTGTGTGTGTGTGTGTGTGTGTGTGTGTGTGTGTGTGTGTGAAGACAGAACAGAATGCTTTCCTCTCGTGTTATTCAATATGGAATATTTCAATCGATTTACATTAGGCGTGCCCTGGTTTTGTAACACACGAGAGAAATACAATATTACAGAATTTGATGTCCACAATGTTTGTCCAAAGCCCTTGCTGGTCACGGACCTCGCTTCCAAATGTATATATATTTTTTTGCTTTTGTAATATGTATTCAAAATTGAATTACCTGACCCAAAATGCTCGGATTTTTGGAGACGGACCGTATTAATTCATCAGGGAAAAAGCCACGATGTCTGTATCTGTTCACGTCTCTCTCTCTCTCTCTCTCTCTCTCTCTCTCTCTCTCTCTCTCTCTCTCTCTCTCTCTCTCTCTCTCTCTCAAATATGATGTTTTTAGAGAACACCGTTTGCAACGAGGCGTAACTGTGTCGCTTTGCTACAAAACAGATAAAACACAATATATAAGGTCCATGGCAATGCTTATTGTCGAAGCAGTTAGTAGGCGCAAGAAAAAAAAAAAAAGAAAAAAAAGAAAAAAAAAAAGAACTTGACATTGCAGCCTAAAACCCCCCCCCCCCCCCCCCCCCCCCCCCCCCCCCCCCCCCCCCCCCCCCCCCCCCAAAAAAAAAAAAAAAAAAAAAAAAAAAAAATAACAGATAGTAAAAAAAGAAAATGTGTGAAATAAGGTATAGCTCTTTTTCAGTGATTATATCTTCCCAGTTGGTTTTGAGGCCTGCTGGTCGCCCTTCACCTCGCAACAGTTCTATTCAGGTCAAAACTCACATATGCACAGGAAATATGTTTATACGGCTCCAAATTATTTACTGAAGAAACTGCAATGTGTGGACTCAAAGGCGTATAAATGAGCACTGGGTATACCTGTTCATGCTCCAGCTCTAGCTACATATAAAGAAGCAGGAGTTATACCTCTAGATGATTATCGCAGGCTAGCTACTGCTAAATATGTTCTAAAAAGTAGCTCTGTTGATCATTTTAATGAAGTAGAAAGAACATAAAGATCCGATATTCCCTTTCCGAAAAGGGCAGAGAAATAAAATCTCTGACAACAATTGCCACTTATACTTCAGACATTCAAAGCAAATCAGGATTAAACGATAAGGATATGTGTAGGTGCCCGCCATTCTCTCCCATTCCTTCATGGGAATAAAATGAAAGCAAATTTTGATGTTGACTATGGTATTTAAAAAAAAAAAAAAAGAAAATAGCCCTCACTATGCAGCATTCTCTTTACAATAGCATGTTGAAGCTCTATATTCGAACCATTTGGAGGTATATACAGACGGTTCAGTGATTAATTATGGAATGCTGGTGCTGGATTTGTTATTCCTGGCTTAAAGAAAGAACAAGCTTTTCACGTTGGAAAAGGCCATTCCATTTTCTGGTAGCTATTCTCCTGGCCTTCCGGTATATTGTAAATCTTCCTATGATTATATTACGAATTCTTTTGTTTGTTGATTCAAGATCTGTTTTACTGTCGCTAACTAAGCTAAAGGAAAGAGCTGACATTATAATTGAAATAAGGTATCTTGTTAATTTTCTAATACAAAAAGGTTCTGATGTAACTTTTTGTTGGGTCCCTTCTCTTTGTGGTGTCCAAGCAAATGATTGGGCAGAGATAGAATGGCAAGGAAAGGGGCAAGCAATGCAAATGGCTGCACAACTGTAAAGATTCCATTATCTGTAAAAGAGGGATATCATCTTCTGGAGCCAGTCTATAAAAAAAAGAAAAAAAAAAGAAAAAAAAAAAAACAGCCACAAAGTCACAACTTTTGACAGTAAAGACTCTGTACTGCAAAAAAAAAAAAAAGTTGTTAATACTGAGCCACGAGAAGTTAGCTCTTTATGTTACAGACTAAAACTCGATGCGTTAAAATGCAAACATATAAACGATTAGGTGTCCCTGTGGAGAGAGAATGTTAACTTTCCATATTTCATTCTATTGTCCGTTCACAAAGCAATATTGCCCGATTCTCTGGCAGTCAAAAAACAGTACTAAAGATGACGATCTCAAAGTCATTATTGATGATCAATCACTTCTTGTCACTGCAGCTAAATCTCTTCTTCGGAGTCTTATAGGAACAGCTCTGTAGTTTGCTCGTTTTGAAAATTAAAAATAAATAAATGAATTAAAAACTTATAGGTATTCTTTATTGATGTTTATTTCTGTCAAACAGGGTATGACGTTGATGGGGGATATAAAATGACGGGGTATTCCTATTTGTGATAAAAGACTGACGTCATTCGGGATGATTTCAAGATCCGTCTAAAAACACTGTTTTGTGAAAAAGACGCTAAATCAAACAAAACAAAACAAAACAAAAAACAAAACTGACTGACTGAAACCCATTTACTGTCAGATTAACATACTGTTATACTCACACACACACACACACACACACACACACACACACACACACACACACACACACACACACACACACACACACACACACACACACATCAGTTACAACAATCTTTAATCTTTAACTTTATAACAGCCAGATGGAACGAGCAGCTTGAAAACAAGGCAAAAGGAAATAATCTTTAACTTCATAACAGCCACATGAAACGAACAATTAAAACAAAATACAAAATGAAATCATCACAAAAGGAGCTTTGTTTTTATATTGTAGTGTCAATATCATTTACTGTTAAATAGTCTTGATTCCACATTATCCAGTGCATTCTATTCAAGTACATGCAGATCGATCACTTACTTAATGATGCACAGTCCATTCCATACAGACGAAAAATGAAATGTGAGGAGACTTAATTTTTGGAGCAGTTCTGCAGAGAACAATGAAAAGCCCACACTTAGTAGGAAAAACAAATGTTAATGATTCGTTTATCCTTGAATGAAAAAAAATAAATAAATAAAACCCCTTCAACCTCATCCTCATCTCGTTTCCCCCTTGGATTGACAATAACTGCACTAGTTTCAAAGTGAAGTGACTGAGGGCGGAACACATGAGGCAATATTTAGAAAGAAAGGGGGTTAGGTACCACCAAGGACACAAAAGTACTCTGAATGAGCAGCAGCGCACTGCATCAGCAGATAAGACGTCGGAAGACCAAGGCCAGGATTTAAACCCACAGTGCCAAGGACATCCACGCTGTTGGTTCGGATGAGGAATTTGCACTGGCCCTCGATGCCAGGCGCCTGAAACTCAGCCTGCCACCACGAGCAAACGAGACTAAAGACTGGGAGAAAACTGGAGGCAAAAATCGTCCAACGACTCGGCGCACTGATAGGGAAAAGCACCCTGGAACACAAAGTAGCCACATATGGGGACATTTGTATGCACATGTAGAGATGCCTATGGAGCAAAGCTACGCAAAGAGAAAACACCTCCAAAGAAATCCAGACGCCAAGAAGACACGGACAAGATCAGGGTCCAAAAGAAAAAACTCAAGAAGCAAATGAAGACCGCTCTGCCAGCTGAAAAACAAGGCTTGGAAAAAACTCTGGGAAAACCTGAAAGCAAAACACAGCGCCCTCAGCAAAGCGGAATCTGCGAGGAAGAGGGAAATCAAAAAAAGAAGACACATGAGCGCTTCTTCAGAGACCCCTTCCAGTTTGCCAGAACTCTGTTTGAGCAGCCAAAATCTGGGACCCTAAGTGTGGACAAAGGGGTTCTTGAGCAGCAACTGAGGAAAACATACTCTGACTCACAGAGCAAAGCACCACTCGACATTCAAGGTCTGGTGTGGCCAACCATCCCTGAGGAACAGTTCAATGACAAGCCTCCAACGTTGGCGGAAATCAAGGAGGTGGTCAACAAAGCCAGAGCCAAATCATCACCAGGGCCAAACGGAGTACCTTACCAGCTGTACAAGAAATGTCCCAAGGTGCTGGAGTGGCTCCACAGGCTGCTGCGATCAGCTTGGAGAAACCAGAAGATCAGCGGCCAGTGGATGACGGCAGATGGTGTGTACATCCCAAAGAGCAAAAACTCAAGTGACATCAGCCAGTTCAGGCCAATATCACTACTGAACGTCGAAGGGAAAATCTTCTTCTCTGTCATGGCAGCAAGGCTGACCAAGTACCTCATGGAAAACAAGTACTTGGATGTGTCAGTCCAGAAAGGTGGCATCCCAGGCGTGGCTGGCTGTGTAGAACACGCCACAATGATCTGGGACGCAATCCAAAGAGCAAAAACAGAAAAGAGAGACCTGGACGTAGTGTGGCTTGATCTGGCAAACGCATATGGATCTGTACCCCATGAGATGATACAGTTGGCTCTTGAGATGTACCAAAAGAACATCTGCGACATGCTCAAGAAGTACTTCAATGGCTTCTCAATGCGGTTCTCTCTACCAAGGAGTACACAACAGATTGGATCAACTTGGAAGTGGGCATTGCAATGGGCTGTGCAATTTCCCCAATACTGTTCGTGTTGGCAATGGAAGTCATCTTGAAAGCAGCAACAAGCAACGCAAGACAAACAGACCTTGGCGATGGATACAAGATGCCCCCTCTCAAGGCCTTCATGGATGACACTACAGTGATTTCATCCAGAGAAGACGAGACACGTCATGTGCTGGAGAGGCTGGATGACATAGTTGCCTCATCCAGAATGAAGTTCAAGCCAAAGAAATCACGGAGTCTCTCACTGAGGAAAGGAAAAGTGGCCGAATCTGTGGTCTTCAGTGTTGCCAACCAGGCCATTCCAACAGTTACAGAAGAGCCAGTCAAGAGCCTTGGAAGATGGTATGATGATACGCTGAAAGACACACAAAGAGCAAAAGAAACCAAACAGATGTCGGAAGAAGGCTTGGAGACCATTGACCAGTGTGGGCTCCCTGGCAAATACAAGGTCTGGTGTCTGCAGTTCATGCTGATACCAAAGCTCTTATGGCCTCTGATGATATACGACATCTGCACCAGCATAGTGGAGGCAATGGAATCCAAAATCAACAAGTTCACAAGGAAATGGCTTGGTGTCCCACCCTGTCTGACTGACATAGCGCTGTACTGTCGCCAAGCAAAGCTGAAACTACAACTGAAATCCATCCTGGAGGAATACAAAGCAGGGAAGATCAGACTTCAAAGCATGCTGGAGGACTCAGGAGACAAGGTGGTAGAAGCAATCAAGCCCCAGCTGAAGACAGGCAGAAAATGGAAAGTTCAAGAGGCGATGGATTCTGCAAAAGAAAGTCTCAAGATCAGAGAAATAACAGGACACACACAGACCAACAGACAAGGACTGGGGATGACCAAAACTGAATGGTGGTCAAAGGCCAAAGGAAAAGCCAAAAGAGACATGATGATTCAGGAGATGAGAAAAGAAGAAAGACCAAAAAAAGACTCCAAAAAGCAGTCAGCAGAGCCAGCAAGGGCAATGGACAACGTGGGAGAATGCACTCCAAAGAAGTCTCACTTGGAATGACATTTGCACATGGCCCCTCTCAGGATCAGCTTCATTCTCAGATCTGCATATGACCTTCTGCCCTTAAATGCAAACCTGGTGAAGTGGGGGAAAAACAGACGATCCTTCATGCCCCCTCTGCCATGAAAAACAAACAGTGGAGCATGTCCTAAGCTCATGTAAAGTAGCCCTGGCTCAAGGAAGGTACACATGGAGGCACAACCAAGTGCTCAAAGAGATTGTTGTACAAGTAGTCTGGGCTAGTACCAACACCACAAAAGGGAAAATCAGGACTCCAAAAGCAACCGCAACATTCTTCACGGCAGGAGGTAGCGAATCATGGCCAAGAAACACAGTGCACTCGGAACATGCAGGCAGAGTCTGCTGGACGGGGCAGATGACTGGGAGTGCACTGCAGACCTCCCAGAATGGAAGAGTCACCCAGAGATCATCAGCAAGAGTGGCATGAGACCAGACACATAGTAGTCCACTCTCAGTCAACCAAGCAGCTGATCATGATCGAGCTCACGGTGCCATATGAGAACAGAATGGAGGCAGCTCAAATCTACAAGACTGAAAAGTATGCTGATCTGGCAAACAGCCTGAGGAGAGAAGGCTATCAGGTCAAAATCCTCACTGCAGAAATTGGAGCTAGGGGGTTTGTAGGAACGTCTGCATACAGCCTCATGAAACAGCTCTCAGTTGCAGGGAGGGAAAAAACCAGAGCCCTGAAAACAATGGCAGAAGCAGCAGAGAGGTGTTTCAAGCTGGATCTGGTCAAGGAGGAACAAAAGTGAACTTTATAAGGCTTAACTTTCCTACAAATATCAGGTGTCCCAGTGGCTCAGTGGTTAGTGCGCGAGTCATTAAGTGGAAATGAGCATGTCCAGAGGGACACGGGTTCGAATCCCAGCCGTGGCGTCCCAAGATGGAAAAAAAAAAGGGGCAGCAGAGGGACATCCGGAGTCATGAACCGGGTGTGGCCCAACCCCCCTAGAGTGTCAGGAGATAAGGGCCGAAACACTTGCTTGAAGGGATCTTCTCTTCTGAGGACTCGCTGCTGCCACGCTGTCCACGAGTGTCTTTCTACAGGACGAACTGTGCTCTACTCTGTTAGTTTGTGTACTTGGAGGTAACTAACCCCCTTCATTCGAAATAACTACATTGTCGAGGAGCCATCTTCCATCTTCGGAGGCTGCCACTACATGTATTCAGCAACATCCCTATGAACATGCTGGTAACAAGCAGGTAAAACGAAATCAAACCTATGGGTAGCAGGACACAGCTGAAAAATGTGATCTTTTCCTTGACGATAATTGATAATGATGACGAAGACTAACAATGGAGCTCCAAGCCTTTCAGAGACTACACAAGAAGTCTTGTTTTCATGACATATTCCAAAATCAATCAAGCCTGGAAGACATTACCCACAGGTTTAGTCAGACACGTTGAGCGACACCCTCAGGACGCTTCCATTAAATAAATGAAGCTCAACTCCACGGCTGCAGTCTTCAATTTGAGCTTATACAATCCTCACTCTTGATCAAAACACATTGAGGCCAATGAATATTACAGATGAGTGACTGTAATGGAATGTAAAGGCGGCAATCTGTGTCACTAGCTAATACATCATTGTGGCTGGTCAAAAACAACATTTCTTTCTTGGTGCTCTCTGCTTCGCAGCAAATTAACCTTTTGTAGAAAACGATGACTTCTTCACTATTTGCATGTAGATATAGAGGCATTTCGAGAGCACACATCACCAATCTTGACAAATAAATAAACATACACAGAAAAAAAAAAAAACCAAATAAAGAAAAAAAAAAACAGTATCTTGTAACATTGGAACAAACTTTGAATAATGAACGAAGTGTAAAATATATATATAGAAAATATTTGTCATGTACTGCACGATTGTTTTTTTTTTTTTCCCTAATTACTACAGCAATCAAACCAAAACGATTTTGTCTTATGTAAACGTAATATATTTACACCTCACCACTGACCTTTGGGAACTCAATAATCTATTCTGAAAAGGAAAGTATTTATGAAAGTATTTTCCAATCAAAAGACTGGACCTGTTTTATTCTTTTACTCTATTTATTCATAAAAAGACAGCATTTCCATTTTAAATGTACAGTTCATGGGGTCTAAAATCTTATTTAATCATGCCATCCACATGCAAATTAGTTTCAGATGGTAGACATTGGAAGAGAAGGGTATCTCCACCATGTGTCATGTCAAAAGCCGTACTTCCATACTGCCTGATTTTTTTTTCTTACGAAATGTCACTGGTATTGAGAAAAAGAAAAGTACAAACAGTCGCAACCGCTTTTGTGTAAAAAAAAAACAAACAAATCCATTGACCTGGTTTTCAAGTTCTGATGATGAACGGGAAATTCAGATGATGAACAGGAAATCAGTGCAGGTATCTGAACACACACACACACACACACACACACACACACACACACACACACACACACACACACACACACACACACACACATCTTGACCTGCACGCCTCTGGGTCAGTGAATTCTTTGCATTTTCCTGAAAGTGGTCTGAACCACTCTGAATTAGATTCTACTATTTCTCCAGACCATAAAATCAAACTGAGGCAATACAGCGTGTTTTGAATCTCAGGGGAGGGGAGGGGGTGAGACAGGCGTTCTGGCAGATTTTCTTCATCATGGCATCAGGCTACGCAGAGGATACCACCATTTACCACCACTGGACGACCAGGTCCATCGATCTCACAGCTTTCGGTGGGATGATGAAAGAGAGAGCAATCAGCGTCTTTGCTGACAGTCTCTCTGTGACACCATTGTCATGGATGAGGATGTCATTTATCTCTGTTGAGGTAAGGGGAACAATGCCAACAGTAAAGCTTTATTCACAGTTCATGAAATCAAACAGATCCATACTTTCGTATCTTCCCGAGTGTTTGTTCTAAATGTAAGTCACAGTACTTTTGATTTTAGAAGCCTAGCATTCAGATACGTTCCTGACAAATTCAGATATAACTGATAAAATGTTGTGTTTTATTTTATTATTTTTTTTTGTTTGTTTTATTTAGTTCATTTTTTTATTATTAATTTTGTTTTGCCGTCACATCTTCTGTACCACAGTGGCATTACACCCACACCGCTCATTCCGAGCCCACCGTCCACAGCCACAGCTCGGCCAGGCCCGCTGCAGTCTCGCCACCGGCAATCCACAAGAAGCAGTTAATGTCAAGTCGTCAAGAGGCAACCCGCCGGAGAAGACACTGCACTGCTGCCGAGTCAGTTTGGGCATGTTCAGAAGTGCCTGGTCTGATTCAACATATGCAGGACACCACCTACTTAGCCACCTGCTGACCACAATATTTGCTTCGTCGCAGAGCCGGCGTGAGTGAACTCTCCCTCTGGAGGGCACCACACATTCGTCCAAGACAGCCTCCATGAACTTGCCGATACGGGTGACTCCTACGGAATCAAACCAATGCCATAGATGCGGAGAGCATATTGAAACAGAGGTCACCATGACAGCAGTGAATGAATGGCCAGAGCCCCACAGTAAACAACAATGTGCCACAGTAAAACAACAGCTTTTATCAGTGTCACCTCTTCAAGGTCCTACCATGGTTTCGCAAAGCAAGCTTGCTGTGTTATTAGATGTCCAACAACATCGGTAAGCAAAAACGATAAGAAGAAAACAGGACAACTCTTGGCTGGTATGTCTCAATGTGGGGATTGTTTCCCCAAATGCAATGTCAGAAATGATGTTGAAAAAGTAATAAACAAAATGATCTGCAATATACAATCAGCAGTCTTCATGTCGACCACTTACAACACACACACACACACACACACACACACACACACACACACACGCACGCACGCACGCACGCACGCACGCACGCACGCACGCACGCACGCACGCACGCACGCACGCACACACACACACACACACACACACACACACACACACACAATGCAAGCCAGCCTATGTGTTTTGGTGTTATCTAGAGCAGTTGAGTCACGATACATGTCTTAACACAACCTCTGGGAAAATATTTCCAGACGTGATATTGCAGGCCACATTCGATTA
>JADBJO010006134.1:32754-45254 GCA_016801955.1 Conus betulinus
AGTACGTTCAGTCTGTCCATGAAACAAACCCTGTGTTGGTCTGGCTTTCCTGAGTAATACGTTCAGCCTGTCCATGAAACAAACCCTGTGTTGGTCTGGCTTCCCTGAGTAGTACGTTCAGTCTGTCCATGAAACAAACCCTGTGTTGGTCTGGCTTTCCTGAGTAGTACGTTCACTCTGTGCACGGACCGAATTTTGCTAAGCTGAGCGAGTTTTCTTCGACTTAGCCCTCTGCGTTTATTTCAGTGGTTTGATTTACTTCGTTTCCGCTTTCGAACCCTCGGCAGCGAAGAAATACGATGGCCGACTTCTCGACTGTAAACCCGGTCTTTCTGAAGCAAAAAGACATCCCGGACAGCGCGAACACTCGTCCGACCGTATTAGAAATATGTCTTGCTGCGGAGAGGACATCGGGCCAGGGCTCCATTTTGGGGTCACAAGAAATACGAGGACTCTGGCGGATCTACCCTGCGACCAAGGAGGCACGAGCGGAACTTTTGGTAAAGGGCCTGCGACTGAGAAATACAGCGTTACAGGTATCCAACACGAATCCTTTCATTCTACGTGGAGACTCAGGTGAGGAAAAACCCACTACCAAAGTATGGATAGATAATATCCCAATTTCTGTTGCTGAGTCAGAAATAGAACACGCCTTAACTAAGGTTGGGTGTGAGTTAAGGTCTGCGGTCAAAATGGAGAGAGCAAGAGATAGTGACAACAAACTAACTAGATTCTTGACTGGTCGCAGATTCGTTTTTTGTGACTGTTCCCCCCACCCCACTGGACAAGACCCTGAAGATAAGCATTTTTACTGCAAAAATATACCACAGAGAACAAAAGGCAGTTCAAAAAAACACCTACATGCTCCCGGTGTCTGAATACCAATCACCACGTTTCTGACTGTACGAATGATGTGGTTTGCAGAGAGTGCAAAGAACCAGGTCACAAAAGGGGAGACCCTCTTTGCAAGAAAATGGAAAGAGAGAGCGTAAAACAGCACTCTCAACATCAGTCACCAAAAGCTTCGAACACGGTGAGTACACAGCCTGTTTTGAAAGCTAACCGGGACAAGTCTGTTGGCCGCGAGGCTGAAAAAAATCGCCCGTCAGCCCGGCAAGCAACGCTGTTTTCGTCTTTGGAGCGGCCTCCTCGCACCAGGTCCGAGACTCCGAAGCGCGGCCGGTCGAGACAGCGTCACAGCCCCAGAGACAGAACGGAGAAACACCCTAGAAGGGAAGCCTCGCGCTCGGTAAGTCCTGTACTTACAAAGGACGACCATGCCGCAGAGTCTGTGCCTGCCTGTCAAAAACAGTAGGTAGGCTGTTTCATTCGGATATCTTTGGATAACGACCCAGCTTCGTTCAACGGACTGTGAGAATGCCTTGTGATTACATATTACATGTTTGTATCTTGTGATCAAATAATATGCATGTTTAAGTGCTATTACTTTTTGTTATGGACAGAATTCGCATTATTTCACTAAACGCAAGAGGATTAAAAAAACAAACTTAAAAGGAATTCACTCTTTAGATTTTTCAAAAGTAATAAGTATGACGTAATCTGTTTGCAAGAGAGTCACGTGACTAAAACTGAAATTGAATTATGGAAAAAAGAATGGGGTGGTAAGATATTCTACACATGAAGGTACTAACAGAAGTAGAGGTGAGCTCATCTTGATCTCTCGTTTCTTTGTGGGTGAGGTTAAATTAATCATGTCACAAGAAAGGATATTGGTCATTTCTGTAAGTAATGAAAAACAAAAAATTATAGTTGCAAATGTATATGCCCCGAATGAATCAAGAGATAAATTGTCATTTTTTCAAAATATGACTGAATTTATGTCCGATTTTGTAGACGATGAGACGATGACCTTGTAGTCCTTGGAGATTTCAACTGCGTCTAAAAACAACAAGCTGGATATTATTTCAGGGCCATGCTCATATACGTGTGAAGTTGAATCTTTAAAACAGACAGTAATGAACTTACGTCTTACCGATGCTTGGAGAATTTACCATCCGTTAGAGACAGATTTTACGTGGACTAGACATAACCCGTTTCATAGCACGTCGATTAGATTACTGCTTTGTTAGTGAAAATGTACTGCCCATATGTGTTTTCCTGCGAACATGTAGTCAGCCCACACACTGATCACAAAGCAGTGGTATTAGAAATTAATGAGGATACCTTTATAAGAGGGCCGGGCTACTGGAAATTTAACAACAGTTATCTTAAAAAATGACTTATTTATTAAGATATGAATGCAATATTGGATGCTTTCATATCAGAACATGAGAATGAAGAAATAAATGACATGGAAATGGGAGTTATGCAAAGTTGAAATTAGAAATTTTTGTGTTGAATTTGGAAAAATGTTGGCTTGTAAGAACAGGAACGAATCGCTGAAGCTACAACTCAGCCTCAAGAACTAGACACATTGTTAGCTAAAAATCCTCAAAATGAGAATCTTCAGACAGACTACTTGCAAGTAAAGCATAAATTAGAACTGATGGCTATGAATAATGCTAGAGGAGCACAAGTAAGATCAAGGATCAAATGGATTGAAGAAGGAGAAAAAAAATAAAAAATATTTTTAAGCCTTGAGAAAGCAAGGAGCAAAAAACGAATTATAAATAGACTGAAAAACGAGTCAGGTGAAATGATAACTGACCAAAAGGAAATCTTACGGGAACAGGTTTCCTTTTACAAATCATATATAATCAGAAAACTGTTTCAAAAAATGTGAAGCAAGACACTATGACTTTATTCGCAATGAAAATGTACCACGATTGAAAGAAGATGAAGCTGCTCTGTGTGAAGGTATGATAACTTTAAAGGAAACGTCAAATGCTCTGAAAAACATGAAAAATGTTTCAGCTCCAGGCAGCGACGGTCTGACAACTGAATTTTTGAAATTCTTCTGGAGAAAATTAGGTCCGCTTATTACTAATTCCTTCCTTGAATCTTACAGGAAAGGAGAATTATCATTCACGCAGAGACAAGGTATCATTACGTTGCTTCATAAGGGCAAAGACCTAGAAAGAGAACATTTAACTAATTGGAGACCTATAACGTTAACAAATACAGATTATAAAATTCTGGCTAAAGTACTGGCAAATAAATTAGGTAAAGTTGTAAATACTCTTGTTAACGAAGACCAAGTAGGATACATTAAGGGAAGAAATATTGCAACAGTTATAAGATCCATTGATGACGTCATGAACTATCTGAATAAAACTGGTAAAGCAGGATATTTGTTGGCCTTAGACTACTCCAAGGCGTTTGATTCGATTTCTAAAGAATATATGTTACATGCATTTGAAATATTTGGGTTTGGACCTAATTTTCAAAAATGGGTATCTGTTCTGACTTGTAACTCTCAAAGTTATATAAATCATGGTGGATGGCTCTCTGAACCTTTTGATGTCAGTTGTGGAATAAGACAAGGATGTCCCTTTTCTCCCCTTGCATTCATTCTCGCGGTGGAAATATTGGCCATCAAGGTGAGAAGCAGTTCAATAGAAGGAATCAAAATACCATCTACTGACAGACAAAGAAATGTGTATCTGAAAATTAAACAGTATGCAGATGACACGACATTGTTCCTCAAAAACAAGCAAGACATGAACACTTCTTGTAATATTCTTAGTTCGTTTGGAATGATTTCTGGGCTAAAATTGAACTTAAAAAAGACGAAAGCACTGAAATTAGGTAAGCAGATTGATGAACAAAATCTTCCATTCTCAATAGTCGATAAAATTAAAATTAAATTCTGGGTATATATTTGCAAACAGACAAAATGGCTCGGCATGTTGAAGAAAACTGGCAAGATAGAATCAACAAAATACAAGAATTAATAAGAAACTGGAGCAAGAGGGATTTAAGCATTTCATGGTAAAATTGTTGTTATAAAAACTTTCATACTTTCTCAGGTAGTATTTATTATGCAGTCTATAGGCATACCGGAAGTGGTGTTGAACAAGTTAAATACACTGATATACAAATTCTTATGGCAAAGGAAATACAGTAATCGAAGAGCGTTTGAAAAAGGTAAAAAGAACAACAATGGAAACTAGTTACAGTAAAGGTGGTCTAAACATGGTCAATGTAAAAGAATACCAAAAATGTATGTACTTACAATGGGCTGGCAAATTATTTCAATCACCAAACGAAAAAAACTGGAGTTTGATACCAACATGGCATCTGACTCAACTTAAAAATGGCAACAAAATCTTCACAGTAAACTGTACAGCAAAGCAAATGCAATTGTCTGATCTTCAAAATGATTTCTGGAAAGAAGTTATGACAACTTTCTTGGATAATAAACATATTACGCATATAGAAAAAATCGCACCAATCTTCAAAGCCAAATGTTATTTCACAACAATCTCATAAAATAAAAGAAAATGTGTTGTATTTTTCAAAAATGGGTTGAAAATGGTATTGAATATATGAGAGACATAATTCACAGAAATGAGCATCGACTACTAAATATTAATGAAATTGCGTGTATTCTGGATCAATCTAAAGCAAGCACAACCCTAGAATATAATGCCATCTACAACGCGATCCCTAAATCATGGATTAACTGGATAGAAAGTGATTCACTGCCTGAGGAAGAATCAGTTGCCATCTTTTGTGAGGCAAGCATTTTTAATTCAAAACTAAAAGAAATACGAAAAATTCTGAGCACCAAATATGAAGACTCAATGTCAGAGCCACATGTGTGTGATTTCTGGCGAAGGAAATTTAATTTTTTCTTTAACGAAACTGTATGGGAGATACCTAGAAAAGCAACTAAAGAAATTCGTCTGTGTGAGTTGCAATGGAAAATTAATCATAATATATATCCAACCAATATTATTTTGCAAAAAATGAAAGTTACGGACACAAACAAATGTGATTATTGTGTAGACGAAAAAGAGATTTTTGTAGAACATTTCTTTTATCATTGCTCATCAGTGTATACATTTTGGAAACGTATTGAAACTTTGATACGTAGCAGGATTGGAGTTGGTGTTCACTTAAGTGAAACTGATGTTCTATTTGGAATTCAACGAGACGTGGTAAACCAACAGAAAATAGACGTGATAAATCATGTTATTCTTATTGGTAAGATGTGCATTAGTATTGCGAAAAAAAAACAAAATCCTTACCATCGCTTCAAATTATTTTTTTTTTCAACAAATACGTATAAGAAAACAATTGAGTGTGTTTACACAGTAACAATAAACGCTCATATGGGTGATACGGACTCAGGAAATTGTGAATATCCTGTATGATGGAAATGATACAAAAAAAAAAATCTATGGTCAGACAAATAGAAAGAAAATTCATGTATATATACGCACATAACTATGCAAGTTACATGTACGTCGAACGTTGGCGCTTCGATCGTGCATGAAAATGTAATATGAGAAAAAGTTAAAGAATTACACAGCTCTCTCTCCTCCCCTTCCCTTGCTCTCTCTCCCACTCTCTCTTTGTCGCTCTCTCTCTCTTACCCTCCCCCTCTCTCTCTCTCTCTCTCTCTCTCTCTCTCTCTCTCTCTCTCTCTCTCTCTCTCTCTGTCTGTCTGTCTGTCTGTCTCTGTCTCTCGAGTAGCCCTCTGTCTCCCACATACTCACATTTGAATGCCAAATGAAATATCACGCCTCGTGACCCCCGCGACTTGCCCCAGAGTAACATTATGTTCTCTGTCCGTCTGTCTGTCTGTCCCTCTATCTGTCTGTCTCAGTTGCTCGGTCACAAACCTTAAGTGCCGAACATATGCGTAGGCCCATATAGACATTAAATATTCTATACCATTGGTATGCTATTTATTCGTTATGATAGCCTATTATTTTAGCTTAAAAATTAGTTGTAACGAAATGATCATACCAAACGCCAGTCCTCGTATAACCCAAGCTTCTTCTTGTCCCAAATACTAAAACTCATCAGGGAGGGAGGGGGGGATCTGAGCTGGCTGGGGAGGGAATTTTGTGTGTGTGTGTGTGTGTGTGGGGGGGGGGGGGGGGGGGGGGGTCGGGGGGGGGGGGGGGGGGGGGGGAGGAAAAACCCATCTAACAAACCAACGTCGTCTCATGCCTATTGTTACGCTTCTTGGCTTTCCTCCTCATGCTTCCTTGTGGACTCTTTCGTTTCGCTATAAGGTTGGCCTCCTTGGGGACTAGCCAACTGGTGGGACGATGTGTAACAATTTCTACCTACAACTTTAAGACGCCGCCTCTGTCTGTCTGTCTGTCAGTCAGTCAGTCTGTCTGTCTGTCTGTCTGTCTGTCTGTCTGTCTCCCTCTCTGGGAAAACCTGAAAGAAAAAAAATTAATTAAGTATTAAGCCTTTTGTTTCATTTATGTTCTGTTTGCATAAGCAACACATTATCAGTGTGAAAGGGCCAGTGCACCACACATTAGAACACAAACAAACCGACACAATGTATCAAACACTAAAACACTAAAAATCAGCAAGACTGTGTCCATTTGTAAGAGAACATAAAGACTATGCATGGTGTGTAAGGGATTGGTTTGAAAAAAAAAAAAAAAAAAAAAAAAAAAGTTAGTATTGGAACCCCTGTGTTGGTCTGGATTCCTTGAGTGAGTACGTTCAGTCGTTCCATAAAACAAACCCTGTGTTGGTCTAGCTTTCTGAGCAGTACGTTCAGTCTGTAAAACAAACCCTGTGTTGGTCTGGCTTTCCTGAGTAGTACGTTCAGTCTCTCCATAAAACAAACCCTGTGTTGGTCTGGCTTTCCTGAGTAGTACGTTCAGTCTGTCCATAAAACAAACCCTGTGTTGGTCTGGCTTCCCTGAGTAGTAGTCAGTCTGTCCATAAAACAACCCTGTGTTGGTCTGGCTCCTGAGTAGTACGTTCAGTCTCTCCATAAAACAAACCCTGTGTTGGTCTGGCTTCCCTGAGTAGTACGTTCAGTCTCTCCATAAAACAAACCCTGTGTTGGTCTGGCTTCCCTGAGTAGTACGTTCAGTCTGTCCATAAAACAAACCCTGTGTTGGTCTGGCTTCCCTGAGTAGTACGTTCAGCCTGTCCATGAAACAAAAACTGTGTGTTGGTCTGGCTTCCCTGAGTAGTACGTTCAGTCTCTCCGTAAAACAAAACCCTGTGTTGGTCTGGCTTTCCCTGAGTAGTACGTTCAGCCTGTCCATGAAACAAACCCTGTGTTGGTCTGGATTCCTTGAGTAGTACGTTCAGTCTGTCCATAAAACAAACCCTGTGTTGGTCTGGCTTTCCTGAGCAGTACGTTCAGTCTGTCCATAAAACAAACCCTGTGTTAGTCTGGAAAACAAACACCCTGTGTTGGTCTGGCTTCCCTGAGTAGTACGTTCAGTCTGTCCATAAAACAAACCCTGTGTTGGTCTGGCTTCCTGAGTAGTACGTTCAGTCTGTCCATAAAACAAACCCTGTTGTCTGGTACGTGGCGTAAAACAAACCCTGTTGTGGTCTGGCTTCCCTGAGTAGTACGTTCAGTCTGTCCATAAAACAAACCCTGTGTTGGTTGGCTTTCCTGAGTAGTACGTTCAGTCTTCCTGTGTTGGTCTGGCTTCCCTGAGTAGTACGTTCAGTCTGTCCATGAAACAAAACCTGTGTTGGTCTGGCTTCCCTGAGTAGTACGTTCAGCCTGTCCATGAAACAAACCCTGTGTTGGTCTGGCTTCCCTGAGTAGTACGTTCAGTCTCTCCATAAAACCCTGTGTTGGTCTGGCTTCCCTGAGTAGTACGTTCAGTCTGTCCATGAAACAAACCCTGTGTTGGTCTGGCTTCCCTGAGTAGTACGTTCAGTCTCTCCATAAAACCCTGTGTTGGTCTGGCTTCCCTGAGTAGTACGTTCAGTCTGTCCATGAAACAAACCCTGTGTTGGTCTGGCTTCCCTGAGTAGTACGTTCAGTCTCTCCATAAAACCCTGTGTTGGTCTGGCTTCCCTGAGTAGTACGTTCAGTCTGTCCATGAAACAAACCCTGTGTTGGTCTGGCTTCCCTGAGTAGTACGTTCAGTCTCTCCATAAAACCCTGTGTTGGTCTGGCTTCCCTGAGTAGTACGTTCAGCCTGTCCATGAAAACAAACCCTGTGTTGGTCTGGCACCGCCAAAGGCTGCAGACGGGGAGGAAAGCAGGTGTGGGCTGTTGGTCTGTGGTGGCTTCAGCACCGCTTTTCCTTCTGAAAGTTCTAACGGAGGATGGATCAGCAGGCAGAACAATTGCGGGCATTATACTGCATTCGGGGCTGGAGAATGACCAGGTGCCTTTCAGCTCGTGCTTTGAATGATTCTTCAGGTCCGATGGAATGATGTTGAATGTAAAGGAGGTGCAGAGTCGTCCAGATTCAAAGTGTAAACATCGATTGCAAATGGTTCTGAATCAGGATTCCAGGACACAAATGGCTGTATGGGACACTTCAATTTTGATCCAGTCCTAAAGATCAGGTGTGCCCAGTCGGGCTCCGATCTGTTTGGAAATGCCAGCGTTCCATCTTCACCCTGTACCGTCACTGAGTTCTCGTCAACACTCAGCTTTTCCGGAATAAAGGTCTTTGTCCATCACAGACTTCTGTCCTGGAGCTGTTCCTAGATTCAGTCTGCGCTAACAATGCATGGATTAGAAAGACAGTCTTCCGTGGAGGGAGGGGTGGGGGGGGGGGGGGGGGAGGAGGAGGGAGGTTGTTAATACACAATACGGTGGTTGCGTTGTCTGACAGAATGTGCAAACATTTTCTAGTGATTGTATTGAAAACTACAACTAGTAGGTCAACACACTGATATGGAATTGATTGTACTGAAAACTACAACTGGTAGGTCAACACACTGATATGGAATTGATTGTACTGAAAACTACAACTGGTAGGTCAACACACTGATATGGAATTGATTGTACTGAAAACTACAACTGGTAGGTCAACACACTGATATGGAATTGATTGTATTTTTAAAACTACAACTGGTAGGTCAACACACTGATATGGAATTGATTGTACTGAAAACTACAACTGGTAGGTCAACACACTGATATGGAATTGATTGTACTGAAAAAACTACAACTGGTAGGTCAACACACTGATATGGAATTGATTGCATTTAAAACTACAACTGGTAGGTCAACACACTGATATGGAATTGATTGTACTGAAAACTACAACTGATAGGTCAACACACTGATATGGAATTGATTGTATTTAAAACTACAACTGGTAGGTCAACACACTGATATGGAATTGATTGTACTGAAAACTACAACTGATAGGTCAACACACTGATATGGAATTGATTGTATTGAAAACTACAACTGGTAGGTCAACACACTGACATGGAATTCTTTCTCTTTTTGATTCATTTTTTTCTCTCACATATTCTGACATTTTGTACCCCAGCCAGCAAAGACTGGGATATCTGTGATCACTACAGCTGATGGTTCCTCTGTA
The DNA here is from genome assembly GCA_016801955.1 of Conus betulinus. Taxonomy (NCBI): domain Eukaryota; kingdom Metazoa; phylum Mollusca; class Gastropoda; order Neogastropoda; family Conidae; genus Conus; species Conus betulinus. Next base: position 42,177 of record JADBJO010006134.1, read on the forward strand.
TCCATGTGACCGCCACATCTGTGGTCACTACAACTGATGGTTCCTCTGTATCCGTGTGACCGCCACATCTGTGGTCACTACAACTGATGGTTCCTCTGTATCCGTGTGACCGCCACATCTGTGGTCACTACAACTGATGGTTCCTCTGTATCCGTGTGACCACCACATCTGTGATCACTACAGCTGATGGTTCCTCTGTATCTGTGTGACCGCTACATCTGTGGTCACTTAAACTGATGGTTCCTCTGTATCCGTGTGACCGCCACATCTGTGGTCACTACAGCTGAAGGTTCCTCTGTATCCATGTGACCGCTACATCTGTGGTCACTACAGCTGATGGTTCCTCTGTATCCATGTGACCGCTACATCTGTGGTCACTACAGCTGATGGTTCCTCTGTATTCTTACATCTGTGGTCACTTCAAATGATGGTTCCTCTTTATCTGTGTGACCGCTACATCTGTGGTCACTTGAACTGATGGTTCCTCTGTATCCTTGTGACCGCCACATCTGTGGTCACTACTGCTGATGGTTCCTCTGTATCCGTGTGACCGCCACATCTGTGGTCACTTGAACTGATGGTTCCTCTGTATCCTTGTGACCGCCACATCTGTGGTCACTACAGTTGATGGTTCCTCTGTATCCATGTGACCGCCACATCTGTGGTCACTACAGCTGATGGTTCCTCTGTATCCGTGTGACCGCCACATCTGTGGTCACTTGAACTGATGGTTCTTCTGCATCCTTGTGACCGCCACATCTGTGGTCACTACAGCTGATGGTTCCTCTGTATCCATGTGACCGCTACATCTGTGGTCACTACAGCTGATGGTTCCTCTGTATTCTTACATCTGTAGTCACTTCAAATGATGGCTCCTCTTTATCTGTGTGTGACCGCTACAGGTTTCAACATTGACCAGCCACCCATTTAGTTCCTGCACTCCTTAAAAGAAACTGTATTTCTGTTTCAGAGTTGCTCTTGTGTAGCTTTAGTGCACAAACTGAAGTTGTCTACAGTGTAATGATTCCAAGTCCACTGCAGGAAACACACTCTTACTCTCAAATCAGTCTGTTTGGCTAGTTTCAAAAAAATTTTTTTCTCAATTTTCCTTAAATCCAGCGCAAGCATTTTTTTCGGCTCTTTCATTTAAAAGTTTCACAGTCATTTCCCACTGAATCTGAAGCTAAAAGCCCGACTTTCAGTAGGAAATTAAATCAGTTTTCTTTGTGCCATAGAAGTTGCAGCAAGGGGATTAGAAGGCTCGTCAGCCCATGACCTCATGAAACAGCTCGGGAGTTCAGGTAAGAAGGGAGAGGACCAGAACCCTGAAGGTAATGGCAGAGGCAACCGAAAAGAGTTCCAGCTGGATTTGGTTGAGGAGGAACAAAAGTGAGCTTCATACTGCTTGAATTTCCCACCTTCCAATAAGTGTTCCGTTGGCAGTGGATAAGACAGCCATCTAAAAAGGCACGCCTTGAAATAAAAAACGTTGGCAGTAGAAGGGCATCTGGGGGTCATGACCTGGTCGTGGCCCAGCCCCCTCAGAGTGTAAGGAGTTCAGGGCCGAAACACTTGTCTGAGGGGGGTGGGGGGGGGGGGGGGGGGGGGGTGTTCTTCTCTGAAGACGTTCTGCTGTCCAGATCTTCGTACAGTTTCTTCCTGTTAACAGGCAAGAGCTGAGTGCTTTCCCTTCTCAATGCCCAGAGCCCGAGCATTAAAAAACACCTGGACAAAGAGACGCCGCACTCCCAGAGATTTTCTTCACGGAACGTTTTCAGTAACAGTAACGTTATTTCTTCATGGAACGTTTTCAGTAACAGTAACGTTATTTCTTCATGGAACGTGTTCAGTAACAGTAACGTTATTTCTTCACGGAACGTTTTCAGATACAGTAACGTTATTTCTTCACTGAACGTTTTCAGTAACAGTAACGTTATTTCTTCATGGAACGTTTTCAGTAACAGTAACGTTATTTCTTCATGGAACGTGTTCAGTAACAGTAACGTTATTTCTTCACGGAACGTGTTCAGCAACAGTAACGTTATTTCTTCACGGAACGTGTTCAGCAACAGTAACGTTATTACTTCACGGAACGTGTTCAGCAACAGTAACGTTATTTCTTCACGGAACGTGTTCAGCAACAGTAACGTTATTTCTTCACGGAACGTGTTCAGCAACAGTAACGTTATTTCTTCACGGAACGTTTTCAGCAACAGCAACGTTATTTGTTCACGGAACGTTTTCAGTAACAGTAACGTTATTTCTTCACGGAACGTTTTCAGCAACAGTAACGTTATGAGAACTGGAACTGTGCTTGTCATTCGTTGGGAAGATATTATCAGAGAAGGACGGATGGGGGATGAGGACAGAGGTCACAGGTGAAAAGCCGTTGAGCCGAGTCTTGGACAAATTGGGAGTAACGATACTGACCGCGTGACGTCCACGCTTGCCACACAACGGCACGAGCGATGACGGGGGCAGAGTGCAATCAATGCGGAGCATTTTCAGGCTCAAGGTTTGTCTGTGATAGTGAAGCCAGTGCCATCAGCTGATCTTTGATGTACGAGTACCCGACGTGACTCTTGCCATGTTCAGTTGACAGTGTCCCGTGAGAGGAGAGAGAAGTAGCAGGGCTGACGACACCGTCACGGCTGAACAGCCAGAGCTGCACGTGCACACAGCAAGGAAAGGAACATGGCGGACATTCAAAACGAGAAAACAAGGTCAGGCAAAAGAAAACAGAAAATGAACAATGAACTTGAGCAAAGGAGGAGTGTGAACGTTGTGCGTCGACTACATCACACTGTGATAGTTCCCACAGTGGCACACCCAAAATGCACAAGGAACACTCGCTGTAAACAGCATATTTGTACGTACAACTGGGAGCGAGGGTAGCCCTACGTGAATAATCCTTACAGAGTTTTTTTTTTTACTCTATCAATTATCATGTTGTGAATAATTCTTATAGACTTTATGTACATTATCAATTGTTATATTGTAAATAATCCCTATAGACTTTATTTTACACTGTCAATTATCACGTTGGGAATAATCCTTATAGACTTTATTTACATTATC
>JADBJO010006134.1:55254-102653 GCA_016801955.1 Conus betulinus
TGCTGTCCTAATCCTTTCCTATCCAAATTACGTTTTTGACGTGCTAATTTTGGCACGTCTGGTGTTACGCAACAGAGCTCCGAGATTTGCACGGAGACATTATTGGCAAAATGGAACACGATCAGCAACACCTGTAACTGCAGAAAAACCCCCCAGTAACAACAGGAACAGTAAGAAAACAACGGCGGGAAGGGGTGTCACGTGTTGCTGTTATTGTAGTAACAGTAGTGGCGGCAGCTGCAGTAGCAGCAACGATAAGAAAACGGCGTCTGTAGTTGTAGCAGCAGCAGTAGCTGGAGCAGCATAGTTGTAGAAGTTGGAGCAGTGGAAGAAACAGCAGCAGCAGCTGTAGAAGCAGCGACAGCAACTGCAGTTGTGCAGCAGTGGCAGCAGTAGCAGAGACGGCAGTAACAGGCCTACCAGAGTGGTTGAAGATGTTTACGAGGAAGTGGTGGAAGCAGTATCCCCTCCAGCAGCAGTAGCAGCACCAGCAGCATCGGCAGTGAGAGCAGCAATAGCCTTCATCTAACGGCATCCATGTGTTACCTCCCGGGGGTCTTGATCTTAACGAGTCTGGGAGCCTTCAGGTCGATCTTGCTGGCTCCCCGTTGTGATAGTGCTCCTCGTCAGTCGTATCACCCGCAGTGGATGTTAAAGTAACTAACCAAAATCATTGATTGTTGCGCTTCTCTAAATTTCAATTCTGTCCACGTTTGACTTAAATTTTACTTAAAACAACAAAAAGAACTTCTTTCGAGTTTGTACGAGTCTCTCAGCTAAACAGCCACACACACAAAAGCAACGAAAAACAAAACCAAACGAAAAACCTGTGGACCTTCTGAACTGACATGTAGGCTACTCCGTGAATCGTGTATGCGAAGAAAAAAGATGCAAATCGCCAGACAAACATTGCAAAAGACGCAGGTATGATTAATGTGTGTACAATGGGGTGTCAACCGCGAGCAATAGCCTACATAACCTTAGCAATTTCTTCCTGACTTCTAGCCATCAAGACAATATCCACCCCGTTTACATCGAAGATAAATGGACCTTCAACTCGAAAAAGGGCGTAGCATCAGAGTGATCCTTTCCCCTTCTGTTTCTTTTCTGTTCTTTTGTTTGTTTGTTTGTTTTGTTCTGTTTGTTTTCGCCCCTGTTATCTATCTAGATTAACATTCGGGGTTAAGCTCCTTGGTTCGCCGTCGGTCTCGTCACCTTTTCTTTTGTAGTGATTGGTCAACATCTTTCACGGTGTTTACCTGTTGGGCGTCCTCTTGTGTCAAAGGATGGAGAAAAGGCACCCTAAGTCATCGATGTGAAGGTGAAGTCTTCGCTGACGTACACACGCACAGGCGCTGGCACATACATCATATTTAGATGTAACTCCATATCCTCCTCGCTTCGCTCAGTACAGCACCTCTCCCTCATGATAAAACCATCTGCTACGCTTCGCTTCGTGTGCTGGAGTAATCAAGCACACGCGCGCGTGTGTATGTGTGTGTGTGTGTGTGTGTGTGTGTGTGTGTGTGTGTGTGTGTGTGTGTGTGTGTGTGCGCGTGTATGTGTGTGTGTGTGTGTGTGTGTGTGTGTGTGTGTGTGTGTGTGTGTGTGTGTGTGTGTGTGTGTGTGTGTTGACAAAACCCCAATACTGAGGGACCATCTATGTCATACTGAGGGTGTGTAAAATTCTGAGGGATTATTTGGGGACCTCATTTTTTGTAGACGTATATACTCTTTAAATTTCGGTATAACGTATAGAAAATTGAAAAAAAAAAAAAAAAAAAAAAAAAAAAAAAAAAAACCGTGGTCGCCCATTTTTGTGCTTTCACTTACACGATTGTGTGAACTTTCACACACGATTTTTATACACAGCTTCATCTATTTGGGATACATCATCATCATCATCATCATCATCATCATCATCATCATCATCATCATCATCATTGTCGTCGTCATCATCATCATCATCATCATCATCATCATCATCATCATCATCATCATCATCATCATCATCGTCATCATCATCATTACCATCATCATCATCATCATCATCATCATCATCATCTCTCTCTCTCTCTCTCTCTCTCTCTCTCTCTCTCTCTCTCAATTTCAAAATTTCAAATTATTACATTTCATGCTGTTCCCCCTCTCTCCTTCCATCCTCTTTCTCTCTCTCTGCCCCCCCCCCCCCCCCCCCTCCCCCCCTCAATTTCATCTCACTTTGCTTAATACCTTCTGCGTATTTTTCATGCCTTACGAAAAAATGATTACATGTTCTCTCTCTCTCTCTCTCTCTCTCTCTCTCTCTCTCTCTCTCTCTCTCTCTCTCTCTCTCTCTCTCTCTCTCTCTCTCTCTCTGTGCGTGTATGTGTGTGTTCAAAATTATGTACGTACTTTGTCATATTCATTTTACTGTGTGTTTTTTTATACATGCTAATCTTGTACGTTGTAGTACATTTACATATGTTCCCCCAACCCACCTCACCCCCTACCCCCACTCTCTCCTTCCTGTTCATTATTGTTATTCTCATTTTCATTTTTTTTTTTTGGTTTATTATTATTCATTTTTTAAAATTTCTCTTCTATTTCCATTTGATGTTCCAGCATTATTGCATGACCGCTTTGCTTGCTTGTTTGTTTTCTTACATTATTTCATTTCACTGCATGTTGTAGTCCCTACTCAGGGCGAGGACTGGATGTAAAAAAGCTCGTCAGTGCTTATCTATAATCCTCGTAGATAAAGAACTTTGTCCTGTCTTGTCTTCTCTTCTCTCTCTCTCTCTCTCTCTCTCTCTCTCTCTCTCTCTCTCTCTCTCTCTCTCTCTCTCTCTCTCTCTGTGTTAAAAGTTTGTAAGTTTTAGTTGCTAGTCATGCTTAGTCCCTTAACGGGGCAAGGGCCGGATGAAAAAAAAAAAAGCACGTGTTTGCTTATCGGTTACCCTTGGAAATAAAGATCATCATCATCATCATCATCATCATCATCATATCTCTCTCTCTCTCTCTCTCTCTCTCTCTCTCTCTCTCTCTCTCTCTCTCTCTCTCTCTCTCTCTCTCTCTCTCTCTCTCTCTCTCTCTCTCTCTCTCTCTTATTTCCTCCTTTCTTTTGTGGGTAGAGTGGAAGGGATGGTGATAAATGCAGAGTAGGGAAATGCATGCGTTGTTGCAGGTGGCATTGCCACTCTCTCCACATCCATCCAGCAATTTAATCAAATCAAAACTTAAATGGAAATGTCATGGCTTCTGCATGTTCCTTTAAGATCCCGGTGTCGCGTGAAATCTGGGAACGTGATATCCGGGAAGGCTTCCCAGATATCACAGATTTTTTGGGGGAACGTGTTCCTAAATGTACGGTGATATCTGGGAACGTGGTCTTTCAGAACTCAGAAGGGCAGAAAGAAGACAAAAAAAAAAAAAAAAAAAAAGGATTTTCCAGATAAGGTAGAAAACAATTTATTTAGGTGCTATTGAGATCTTTGGCCTTCTTGTCACATTTTCCCCATTAATTTCTTGGGATGATTTACACAAAGTACTCTCTTTCTGAGGCCTTCTTTGCGTAATTTCAACAAACTTTCACAAAATAGAGGAATGAAAAACTTAAAAAATTTTTTTTAATTTTCTGAGGCCCTCTATTGAGGCCCTTCTTGGCGTAACGCGTTCCTAGATATCACGGTAAATCTGGGAACGCGTTCCCAGAAATCACGGTTCCCAGATATTATACGACACCTGGAAGAAATCCATCAGGAGACTCTGGAATTTAGAAGGAGCCAAGCCCTCCCAAGCTCCTCACACATTTGTTCTTCTCTTGATAAGCTTTCGTCAGGTTTTATTTGTTGTTTTATCGCAATGCTCTGCAGTTTTTATCCAATACTGGAAGAATGTCAGTGTTAGGCCCTGTGCTGCTTTAGCGTCAGATTTGATTTGCATTATTGGTATCATCTGCAGTCTGAGCCAGACAATCCTGGCTAAAAACTCTGGCTGTTGTCGAACTCACAGAGTGAGAGTCCCCGTTTGTGCACAAGAAAGCCTTGGCGACGGGGAGATTCGTTGTATTTGGGTAAGTTTCGGTAAAAATCTGGCGAGTTTCGGTAAAAGGTGGAACCGTTACATCCGATCAAGTATGGTTTCATTTTGTGTGATGAGCTGGTTTCGACGTTGTCGCTCCTTGTTTGTGTTTTACAGAAGCTCGCTGGCTCGGCACAAGCCGAGGAGACCGACAGCAGAATGTTTTGCTTCGGTTGCAGCAGTATTTGTGCACTGTCAAGCAAACCAGAATCCTGAGGTTTTACAGACGAAAACGAAAGTACTGTACTCTTAATAGCACTAAGCAGGGCGTGTTTGTGTCGCTGTCATTTCAGATATAGACAAATTGATTTTTTAAAAAAAGGAAATAAACAATTGCCAGTATATCTTTCTAGACTGAATACCCCCCCCCCCCCCCCCCTCTCTCTCTCTCTCTCTCTCTGACAATACCTGATTATCTTTAGCTATGAAGTCATACGTTAAATTTATCTTTGCTAGCAATAGAGGAATGTCCATGCAGATAATTGTATGTGGACAAGCCCTTCAAACTCTACAGTTAAAATTTTGTGTGATTTGTAAGAATTCTACCGAACTACAAAATGATATCGATGCTCAGACCTTACAGAAGAAAATTGTTTACATATTTTGCACACTCTCACTACTTGTATAGAGATTCATTATAAATCAAATTTCCTACGCCTATCCCATGCACATTATTACAACATCATCACCAATATTTTGTTTATTTACTTTCCCAAAGTGTGATTGATGCTTTTACAGGTACTACTGTTTAAAAATAATTTGCTACTGTTTATAAGTGGACATGCTACGTCAGTACAAGGAAATTGTTATTTTATGTCAATGCGTGTGAAAAATTTATAATGTACTCATGCAGCGTATATATGTGTGAGACAGTGCAGTACTCATATAATCATATGTACTTCTTATGGAGGTGCCATTTCTAAGCCGAGACTAAATGCAAGGGCCGTACTTTCATCAGTACACTTTTTTCATAACACATCCCAGCATCACACAAGCCAGGCCAAAACACTTGCAGTTATGATCAGGAAATTTGAGCATCACTTACACACAGTCTCACAGATGTATCCATTAACAGGCTGAAACTCAGCAGTGTGGTCCCAATCCACCCATTTTAGACCGCTCTGGAAATGTTCGAGTTGGAGCTGATAATTTCCGTAAATAAATGTCTCTAATGGGAATCGAACGCTCAGCCTAGTGCGTGATGATAATCACTACACCATGGCATCTGATTGATATTTTATTCCCCAAAGCTTTAGTACACATCTTTGACTTGCTTTTTTTCATCATTTTTTAGTATATTTTGAGCAAATATATACAAAGAAAAATGTACTTGTTTTCTGACCTTTGCAGACTGTCCACTAATAAATATTTCATTGTATGTCAAGAACCATTTTTGTGTGTTTAGGCTTTTCCCTTCATATGAAAATTTTTTTTAATTTTTTTTTTTTTTTTGGGGGGGGGGGGGGGGGGGGAATCTTAATTCTCTTTTTGATCATAAAAAGATGTGTGAGCTAAAGATGAAGAAGTCTAATCCCAATATTTGTATATTATATCTTTGGGGAAAAAAGAAATGCAAAAAACAAAAACAAGAAAGAAAAAACTTTCTAACGTGACAAAAGAACATGCACAGTGCTCCCCAGAGAGCAGTCATCATGACAATGACTACTGTTATACATGATCAGTGCCTGTCTGTCTGTATTGATTTGAATGTGCATTACTGTACACCTTGTTTTCTGCAGTCACTTTCATTTTCATTCCTGTTGTTTCATGTTTCATAAATGAATTTCAGATAATGCATGCAATATGCATGAATGAAATAAGTGTACATCTGTGTCTTCTGTGTCTGCATATAATGTTTTTATGCTTGTTAGAGTGTACATGTGTGTGTGTGTGTGTGTGTGTGTGTGTGTGTGTGTGTGTTTTGCGCTGTATTCTAGATTTCTGAGGTCAGTGAACTGAGTCAAGAAAACATGTTGCAATCGGCAGCAGATCGGAACACTGATGCAGTGAACCTTTTGCTGTCCCAGACGGTGCAGGCTCTTTTGCAGGCTGAGGAGAAATACAGGCAGGTTTGTTGTTGTGACCTTTTTGTGTCTCTCCATCCAGTGATGTAGTCAAAAGTCCATAAGTATTATCTGTACATAACATTAGGAAGAAACTCTAGGGAGAGCTTGACAGCAGAAGGTCTTCAGAGACACCCCCTCAGACAAGTGCTTTTGGCCCTGAACTCCTTACAGGGGGCTGGGCTACATCCAGGTTATGACCCGCAGATGCCCTCTACAGCCAATTTTTTTTTCCTGGCGCTGCCGGGATTCAAACTTGCAACTTTTGGATGGGTAAGTGCCTCAAGGCATGCCTTTTTTAGACAGATTCTTCCCCCTCCCCCCCCCCCCTGCTAATGGACACCTGTTCTAATTTGGGAAATTTAGCTTTATGAAGTTCACTTTTATTCCTCCTTGGCCAGATCCAGTTGGAACTCTGTTCTAGTGTTCAGCAGCCACTGCCATTGCCTTCAGGGTCATTTGTCAAAAAAGACCTCTAAAGCCTGGAATTTGTGAGTGTCATTTTCACTGCACAAGCGCTCTGTGCCTGAATACTGCAAAACAGCACACAGCCATCTGGTTCAAATATCTATGGTTGTATGACTGGAAGCAAATGCAGCTGGGTCAAATCGATGTTGGGCATCAGGCCTATTTTTGTCTGCCAATCATTGAACAGACATGGAACTTTCTGATCATGTAATGCATGCAAAAAAAGAGTTGCAGTAAGGATGCAGTGGTGAGGGAGAGGAACCATCTTCAAAGATGTCAGATCAGCTGTTTTGAACTGAAATTAAAAACTCGATAGTATCCATGCATCAAAATAGCAATTGTCTGTGAAACGTGGCAGATTTAACGATGTGACAAAACACCATAGGTGGTGCTAATTAAGACTATTCCTGTGCCCAAAATTCAACTTAAACCAATACGAGCAGGGCCACTTTGTGATGGGCTCTATATTTCATTGTAAATAGCATCTGACAATGCAGTAAATTCTTCATTGTGTGTGTGAGTGAGTTTGTGTGTGTGTGTGTGTGTGTGTGTGTGTGTGTGTGTGTGTGTGTGTGTGTGTGTGTGTGTGTGTGTGTGTGTGAGCTCACATGTGCATGCATGCATGCGTGTGTGTGTGCATGCGCGTGTGTGTATATGTGGGTGTGTGTGTTTGTGTGTGTATGTATTTATGTTTGTGTATGTGTGTGTGTGTGAGAGAGAGAGAGAGGGAGGAGCGAGCGAGAGAGTAAGACTTTAACACCATGGTATTACTAGATTTGTTCAGAAAGCTACTGAACTTTGCAGTGGCTGTGGCTGAAATTGCTCCAGGGGTGTTGGCAGCTCTGTGTGAGGCAAGGTCGTGTCTGCCATTCCATGCTTTGCATGAAAGCCGCTCTGACTTTCTGGAAGATTTTTCAAATGAACCTGCTTGGGAGAACTGGCACAAGTATGGTCCTTGTGTGGTGGAAATCATAGTGATGCCAGTGCTGTAAGAGCTATTTCTGCCATTTGCTCTTGTATGCAGAGACAATAACAGCATCACAGAGCCTTGAAGTACAACGCTGCTCTCCCAGCGTGCAGTGAGCAGGGGGTGTTCAGCTTCTGAGGCACTGCATCACCTCCAGAGTTGTACCCCTTTGTTGGAATGCCATCAGTGGCAGGGAGCTTGTAGCGTTTCAGCTTGGTGATGGCTGATTTCGTGTCATCCTGAGTAGGAGGGTCGTCCAATGTCACCCGCGCTGCTTGTGTTGTAGAATCTTGACAGTGGACTCTCATCCTGCACTGAACGCTTATCTTCAAAAAGGTGTCCACAGTGTTCTGTTCAGTGGCGGAGAGAATGGACAGCTTGTCTGTGAGCAGACTGGCGCCATCGGATCAAGGTAGAGTTTTTGAACTGGTTTTGTCCGGCCAAACACAGAGTGCAGTGTATTGTAAAAAAAAGTTTGAGGGATTCATACCAAGAATGCCAGAAAGTTGTACATGGTAAGTTTGTAGAGATTTTGTCATATCAGTCCTCTTTAAGGACAAGTTGTTGACACAGTCATGATGCACATGTTTTGTGTGTGTATTACATGTATCATGCATACAGAGTGTGCTCTTATCATGCATACATATGTGTTCTTTTGCTCCAGACAGTGAAGCACTTGATAGGAGTGCTGGAACACCACCTGACCGTACTGGGTAAGAAGGAGGAAGAAGAGGAGGTGTGGGACGTCATCATACAGGGCAGACATCAAGTGGAAGTGTGCCACCAGAAGATCCAGGTAAGAGCAATGCACGCTGCTCGCAGGATTCAGCTGTGTACCTCAACACCCACTTTACTTCATATAGGTTGCAACAAAAACAGCAACAACAAAATCCAAATCCCTTGTCCTGTTTCCATTCACAAACATAAAAACACAGATCAGTCAATCCTCTGTTGGATGTCTGCTTACACTTCCTTTAACACATTGACCTGTCTCACTGCCTGCCAGGAATCCCCCTAATTCCACACCTCCTTAACACATTGACCTGTCTCTCTGCCTGCCTTTAACACATTGACCTGTCTCACTGCCTGCCAGGAATTCCCCTAATTCCACACCACTTTAACACACTGACCTGTCTCTCTGCCTGCCAGGAATCCCCCTAATTCCACACACTCCTTTAACACATTGACCTGTCTCTCTGCCTGCCAGGAATTCCCCTAATTCCACACCTCCTTTAACACATTGACCTGTCTCTCTGCCTGCCAGGAATCCCCCTAATTCCACACCTCCTTTAACACATTGACCTGTCTCTCTGCCTGCCAGAATCCCCCTAATTCCACACCACCTTTAACACACTGACCTGTCTCTCTGCCTGCCCAGGAATCCCCCTAATTCCACACCTCCTTTAACACATTGACCTGTCTCTCTGCCTGCCAGGACTCCCCCCAATTCCACACCTCCAGGATTGCTTGTCTGCCTTCAGGTGTTTTGCTTTTACTGAAAAGAAAAAAGAAAAGGAGAATGAAAAAGAGAAAGAAATCAATTTTCATGGGAATTAGAAAAAGGTTTGAAACAGTAGTTGTTTCATTTGGTTTTTAAAGCTGAATGTTAGGTGTCCCTGTACTTTCTGCTATTGTTCACAGGAGCTGCAGCTTCAGTTTACCTTTGTGCAGAAGAAGCTGACCGATGCAGCTGTGGAAGTGGCATGTCTTGCAGGTAAACAAATGTGATGTTACACCCTCGTGCCTGGTGTATGCAGATGCGGTATATGTGTGTGTTTCTTAGTTACACTGCTGAATATGACTGCACGGATTCAGGGCTACAGATTGTCACTGTCCCTGTGATTTTTTTGCGTGAAATTTTGAAATGGTGCAACACATTTCAGACTCGTGCACTAGGGCTGTGTTGCGTGCCTGCTGTTGCAGTACTGAGGTGGGAGTCGGTCCTTCTCTCTTTCACTCAATCATGTGGATCAGCAACAGTCGACGAATCGTGCCTGTCTACACCACCAAAGTAGATTCCGAGATGAGAATGATCAGCTTTGGACAAATTTAGAATTGCTGTAAAAGACAAGACTTGTGTCCGCGTGACTTGAGGAAGATGAGAATAATGTCCTTTGCTTTACAGTACATGTTGGCTCAGTATATGCTGTGTTCAAATGCATGGTGCAGATGGCAGATAGAAAAATGACACTGGAGGCGAAGCGGAAAATGGTAGAATCACAAAACAGTGAAAAGAGCGTGAACAATACGTTTTTAATGCAAATCAAAACATACACTTTTTAAATATGGGATAATAGTAACTCTCCATTTATATATGATATCCATTCCCTATCTCTCTCTCTCTCTTTGTCTCACACACACACACACACACACACACACACACACACACACAGCACCATCATCTTCACCACTGCCACCACCACCACCACCACCACCACCACCAAATGCAGAGCAACACACACTTTAGCGCTCGGGTACACACACACACACACACACACACACACACACACACACACACACTCACTTACTTTTGTATGTGTGTACCTGAAAAAATAACAAGATTGTCAGTTTGTGCTTAGATTTCTAAGGACTCGCATTGTCTTTTTTTTTTTCATTCATTCTTCCTTATTCTTTTTCTTTCTTTTAGAATCTTTCTCAAGTGAATTTCTGTGTTTTTTTTTTGTTTCTTTCTTCTTTTTGTCCACAAATTCCCCATTGCATTCGAAGTGTTACACTTCCCTATTTCTGTCATCATGTCTGACAGCAGGCTGGAAGTCACAGACTACTTTTAGCTGACATTACTTCCTTGGCATGACCAGAGACATGGAAGCTTCTGATTGCCAAGGACAGGCATGCCTACCATCCCTGACCATCTGGGATTTGTCCTGGAGAGTTGATTTTAGAAGCCACTGTCCTGGAAATCCCGGATTTGCAACATGCATCCTGGAAAAAAAAATCAGGCATCCTGGAAAAAAAAAATCGGGAGTTAAAAATCCGTCCTTACCGTGTTGCACAGAACTGAGCCAAGAATATTGTCTGCTAGAGTGGGTAGTCGTAAACGCATGCATGCAGGTGAAAAAAAAAAACACCCCCACACACCACGCTTTCACTTTCAAGTCCAAACATGGCGTTGAAGAGGAGAGTTGATGTTGACACAGAGTCAGATTCTAACTCTTCGGATGGGTCAGAAAGGAGTGAAAAGAAGAAAGAAAACGACGACCGTGAAGCGAGATTGTGTCTTCCAAGAAAAAGAATTCTTGGAAAAGTGGCATTGTCTACCACAAGGGAGGAAAGGAGTTTTGTCTATCTTGACACTGTTCTGTCCCTGATTTTATGGATTTGTCCCTGATTTCTGCCTGTATTGTCTCTGAAAGCAAATTTTGGGGTAGGCATGCCTGCAAGGGGGTGTGTGATGATTGACATGACAGTAGACATGGAAGGTTTTGATTGCCAAAGGGTGTGTGATGATTGACATGAACGAGACATGGAAGATTTTGATTGCCAAGGGGTGTGTGATGATTGCCCTGATGGCTTTGCAGCCGCTCTGATCTGGTCAATAAACCAAAACTAAAAGAAAAAGAAAATCTTAATCTGCCTGTCCTGCCATTCTTTGAGTTGGTCTTTATGGTTTTGACTGACCTTTGGACATTTTTTGTATGTGGAAAAGTTGTTCTCACTTACTTTTTGGACATTGTTTATTTATTATGTGTAAAAGGTGTTCTCACTTACCTTTGGACATTGTTTATTGATGTATGTGCAAAAGGTGTCCTCACTTACCTTTGGACATTATTTATTGATGCCCTGAAAGCAATGGCAGAAGCGTCAGAGAGGTGTTCAGTTGAATCTGGTCAAGGAGGAACAAAAGTGAACTTCATAAGGCTTAACTTTCCCTACAAATATCAGGTGCCCCAGTGGCTCAGTGGTTAGAGTGTGAGTCATTAAGTTGAAAATGAGCATGTCCAGAGGGTCATGGGTTTGAATCCCAGCCATGACTCGTCCCAAGATGGGGAAAAAAGGGGGGGCAGCAGAGGGACATCCAGAGTCATGAACCGGGGTGTGTCCCACCCCCCCCTAGAGTGTCAGGAGTTAAGGGCTGAAACTCTTGCTTGAAGGGGGCTTCTCTTCTCTGGACTCTCTGCTGCCATGCTCTCCACGAGTTTCTTTGTACTAACGTATGTGCAAAGGTGTTCTCACTTACCCTTGGACATTGTTTACTGATGTATGTGCAAAAGGTGTTCTCACTTACCTTTGGACATTGTTTATTTATAATGTGCAAAAGGTGTTCTCACTAACCTTTGGACATTGTTTATTTATAATGTGCAAAAAGGTGTTCTCACTAACCTTTGGATGTTATTTATTGATGTATGTGCAAAAGGTGTTCTCACTTATATTTGGACATTTTTTTTATGACGTATGTGCAAAAGGTGTTCTCACTTACCTTTGGACATTATTTATTGATGTATGTGCAAGAGGTGTTCTCACTTACCTTTGGACATTGTTATTGATGTGTGTGCAAAAGGTGTTCTCACTTACCTTTGGACATTGTTTATTGATGTGTGTGCAAAAGGTGTTCTCACTTACCTTTGGACATTGTTTATTGATGTGTGTGCAAAAGGTGTTCTCACTTATATTTGGACATTTTTTTTATTGACGTATGTGCAAAAGGTGTTCTCACTTACCTTTGGACATTATTTATTGATGTATGTACAAGAGGTGTTCTCACTTACCTTTGGACATTATTTATTGATGTATGTGCAAGAGGTGTTCTCACTTACCCTTTGGACATTTGTTATTGATGTGTGTGCAAAAGGTGTTCTCATACAGGATGTGGGGGGTACTTTCAGTTTTATTAGCTGGCACCATCATTGCTTGCCTTGTGGGTCTTCTCCACTCCCAGTCCTGATAGTGATTTCTTTTCTTGGTCTGGCTCTCTTACTGTCTGTTGAGCCTTTGGGGAGAGCAGAGACTATGCAGATTATGTTAAGGGACCTTTCCATGGCCATTTGAGCCCCTGGTACCCAGCCGTTGGCTAGGGTGTCTGTACAGAGACATTCTCATGTGAAGTGAGCTTGCCCTCACTGGTACCCAGTGGCATTCATGTTTGCAATTGATGCACTGAAATTCAGCTGTGATGCATACAGTTAATTCACGCAATATTCATTTTGTTTCCCAAGTGAATATGCAGACCTGTTAGTCACTGTGCAGCCATGGTGAAGCAATTGCAGTTCAGGAGGCCTAGCATTCAACACAATAAATGAAACAAGCCAGAGTTCTTTCCCTTCATAGGTTATGGGCGGCGGGTGTATGCACACTCGCTCTCTCATCTCAAAATGTCTCATGAGTCCGTAGAAGACAAAACAGTTGTTGAGGTCAGCCTGCCTTTTGCCTCGACTGACCTGCTTGTGCCAGTGGACCCACTTCTGACAAAAGTTGGAACAATGTCCTCATCTGACAGGTTTGATGCTCATGACGGTGTGCTGAAGAAACGTGGTCAAGAGAAAGTTTAATATGACTGTTGTAACTAATTTTCATGCATCATTATTGAAATTTTCAAGAGAGAGAGAGAGAGAGAGAGAGTGGTTGGGTGATCAAGATTTATCAAAGGTTGGTTTCCTTGCACAGGTTGGCTGTTTTTCTTTCTTTCTTTTTCCTGTCTTTGTTGCTTGCATTACAGCATCAGTGACAGCTGTACTTCACTCAGCCTGGCTGGAACTTTAGTGGAATGTGAACTGAGGAACTAGTTGGACCATACAAAATTGAATATTTTTGGCTTTAATCTTGTGCCTTTGACCATCAGTCTTTTATAAACTTTTTTTTTTTTTTGTGGAAATAGAGTCAGTGTTCATGTGTGTTTGACCCAGTATTGTCTTTAAGATGGTGGTGTGATTTTTTTTTTTTTTTTTTTTGCTGCCAAATCAGTGTACTTGAGATGTTTGCAAGTGAAGTATTAAAAGATAGTGTTGAGGTAAATTTGCTGTTTTTCTTGTTTTTATTTACAGTGTTACGTATGCAATTTATTTCAATTTTCATCTCTGCTTACCCTCAAAAATTAGAAAATGACCCTCATGAATTGCAGTCAAAAGGTCATAATGACTCTGAATTTAGTACTCTTAGGAACACAGCTAATAAAAACAGCATGACTTTTACCAGGAAATGTTCTGTTCTGTTGGTCACTTGGTGAGAAAGACTCCCTACAGTTGATTCCTAAAGTACATGTCTGCAGTTGATACAGGCCAGTGCTATTGAACTGCTTTGTACCAAACAAAGTCAAATGCCTTTGTGCACCACATTGCTTCATTTGATACCGTTGCTTTGTGGGAAGCAGTAGGGACTTTGAATTGGAGGACGAGGGTGATGGTTGTTGACAGGATCAGACGTCGGCGGTCAGAGCTTGGAGGAGCAGCTGTCCAGCGCCCAGGAACAGTTGGACACTGCCCGTCAACACAGTCTGCAGGTGGAGCGTCAGCTGCAGGAGGTCCAGGCCCATTGTATACAGGTCAGTGTTGGTGGTGTGACAGGGATTCTTGTCTGGAGAGATGGGAGTTCAAATCCCTCAAACAAGTGAGAGAGAGAGGAGAAAATGGGTTGTTTCAGTCTTGGTGGGCTGATGTTTGCGGTTAAGTGTAGTTTTGTGTGGTTGAAATGAGACAGACTCAGCTGACATGAGTGTGCTTTTGAGGGTACTCTGTTCGACCAACACTGCGGGTATCTACATGTGTTGAGTATGGTTGGCAACAGTTGCAAGTGTTTGTAAGAGACAGACAAGAGTTACCCACCCGTGCATGATGTTGCATCTCTTTGGGGCAGATTTTAGAGGACTGTTTTCTCTTGGGTAGTCAGCTGTGTGTGCCCATGAATTGCTTACTTTCATGGCAGTGTGGCACTGTTCTGACCAAGGAGGGTGACCAAGGTGAGTCAGGGGGCTGGAAGTTCAGTCCGCCTTGGTGACAACAAGCAGCATCAACTGACAGGATCAAAAATTAGTGGCTGGTATCTTCTGGCAAAGACTGTAATTCACGGCCTTCAGGGCCTGCTGCGACAGGGGTTCCTGCCACAGGAGTTAATTTGCAGTCAGTTTGACCATTGAATATGGAACCGGCATCAGTTTATAAGACACATACTTCTCTATGAGCTGCAAGAGTTAATTTGCTGTCGGTTTGACCATTGAATATAGAGCCAGGACAGTTAAAAGCACATCTACTTCTCAGTGAGCTACAAGAGTTAATTTGCTGTCGGTTTGACCATTGAATATAGAGCCAGGACAGTTAAAAGCACATCTACTTCCCTATGAGCTACAAGAGTTAATTTGCAGTCAGTTTGACCATTGAATATGAAGCCAGGATCAGTTAAAAGCACACCTACTTCTCTGTGAGCTGCTGGCTCTGAAAATGATCTAAAATGATGGTGGTAACTGCCTCGTAGAGGACATAGAAGTTGAAAACAAAAGGAAAAAATCCTTTGGAAGAAACAATGAGGAATGTGAGAAAATGACATGGGTTCATCTTACGATAACTTTACATCTACATTCTCAATATCTGCAATTTTGAAATCGGTGTTTCCATGTGTTGCGTGTAGTCATGTCAAATCGTGTGTCTTACCCTGCATGTATGAACTTTTTAAGAGTCACTGCTCAGTGTTTACATGTGTTGCATGTACTTATGTCCAGTCCTGCGTCTTACTCTGCATATGTGAACTTCTTCAGTCACTGCTCAGTGTTTACATGTGTCACGTGTAGTTATGTTGAGTCTTGTGTCTTACTCTGCATATGTGAATCTTTTCAATCACTACTCAGTGTTAACATGTGTCATGTGTAGTTATGTTGAGTCTTATGTCTTACTTTGCGTATGTGAACCTCTTCAATCACTACTCAGTGCTTACAGCTTTTTCATTCAGAGTACATGGCTTGCATTAGGAGGGATGAGAGTCGGTTTCCTGAACTTCAATGTGGTCAAGTTAGAGAAACAACCTCATACATTGTCTGTTCAGTTTCCTCTTATATGACATTTTTTTTTTTTATCCATTGGAAGCCTCTCAGCCATGAGTCTTCAGTTCAGACGGATCACTTCTGTGTTTTTCTTCTTTGATATGATGTCCACTTCATCTTGATGGTTTTGACATACACCCGGTGGAGGGGTTTTGGTGATGAGACAGGTATCTGGCGGAGTGATTCACGGATGATCAATCACATTTGGTGGAGATGGATAGGTAGGAAAGGGTGGAAGAGGAGGTGGAGAAGAGTGGGTGGCATGGGAGAGTGGGGAGGAGAGGGAATGAGGGGTCGGGGTGAGGCTGATGTATAGATCAGGGGTTTGAATCCTTTGAGTTTTTTGACTGAGGGTGATGATATTGTTTCTGGTGGATGGCAGTGTTGTCCATGCCACAAGTTTCTGGTGGATGGCAGTGTTGTCCATGCCACAAGTTTCTGGTGGATGGCAGTGTTGTCCATGCCACAAGTTTCTGGTGGATGGCAGTATTGTCCATGCCACAAGTTTCTGGTGGATGGCAGTGTTGTCCATGCCACAAGTTTCTGGTGGATGGCAGTGTTGTCCATGCTACATGTGTCTGGTGGATGGCAGTGTTGTTCACGCTACATGTGTCTGGTGGATGGCAGTGTTGTTCACGCTACATGTTTCTGGTGGATGGCAGTGTTGTTCACGCTACATGTTTCTGGTGGATGGCAGTGTTGTCCATGCTACATGTGTCTGGTGGATGGCAGTGTTGTTCATGCTACATGTGTCTGGTGGATGGCAGTGTTGTCCATGCTACATGTGTCTGGTGGATGGCAGTGTTGTTCACGCTACATGTTTCTGGTGGATGGATGGCAGTGTTGTCCATGCCACAAGTTTCTGGTGGATGGCAGTGTTGTTCACGCTACATGTGTCTGGTGGATGGCAGTGTTGTCCATGCTACAAGTGTCTGGTGGATGGCAGTGTTGTCCATGCCACAAGTTTCTGGTGGATGGCAGTGTTGTCCATGCTACAAGTTTCTGGTGGATGGCAGTATTGTCCATGCTACATGT
The DNA here is from genome assembly GCA_016801955.1 of Conus betulinus. Classification (NCBI taxonomy): domain Eukaryota; kingdom Metazoa; phylum Mollusca; class Gastropoda; order Neogastropoda; family Conidae; genus Conus; species Conus betulinus. Next base: position 71,834 of record JADBJO010006134.1, read on the forward strand.
GTCTGGTGGATGGCAGTGTTGTCCATGCCACAAGTTTCTGGTGGTGGATGGCAGTGTTGTTCACGCTACATGTGTCTGGTGGATGGCAGTGTTGTTCACGCTACATGTGTCTGGTGGATGGCAGTGTTGTCCATGCCACAAGTTTCTGGTGGATGGCAGTGTTCACGCTACATGTGTCTGGTGGATGGCAGTGTTGTCCATGCTACATGTGTCTGGTGGATGGCAGTGTTGTCCATGTTACATGTGTGTCTGGTGGATGGCAGTGTTGTCCATGCTACATGTGTTTGGTGGATGGCAGTGTTGTTCACGCTACATGTTTCTGGTGGATGGCAGTGTTGTCCATGCTACAAGTTTCTGGTGGATGGCAGTGTGTCCATGCTAGAAATTTCTGGTGGATGGCAGTGTTGTCCATGCTACATGTGTCTGGTGGATGGCAGTGTTGTCCATGCTGTAGAAGGGATTATGAATCATTTACACAGAACAACATGCTCTAATGCTGTACATATTTGCTCTCAGTAGGGCCTCATCCATTTCTCTGGCAAACTTGGATGTCTAATCATTTTGCAGAATATTTGAACTCATCAATATGCAGACATGGAAAAATGACCAACTACAATCACAGATAACGTTCCAGATGAAGACTGGAAACTCACCAACTGTTTGAATAATGGACAACATTGCAGTAGACTGACAAGTGCCCATGCTGATAATCCAGTCAGCATGATTTTGTTTTCTCATAGAAACTGGTAATTGTGAATGCTGGTCAACATTTATGGTTATCTTTTTTTGTGGATTGTTGCAGGTCATAGTGGAACATGCAGAGAAGGAAGAGAAAAAAAAGGAGGATGGAGAGAGAGGGAGGGCTGAAAAAAATGGACGCACCTGAATCTGCCTAAATGAATGACCAAATGACAGAGATCAGAAGATTGACTTCTGTGGTGGGTGGGAAAAGAGTGAGAATGAGACCAGGGATGAAGAGAGAAAGGCAAAGTGAAAGAGTTTTGGAAAAGAGAGAGGTGGGGGGGGGGGGGGGGGGGGGGGGGGGGGGGGGGGGGGTGTAGAAGGAGAATGAGAAATAGACAAAGAGTTAGGCAGACAGGGGGGGAGGTGGGTTCAGGGAGAGTGGAGAAGGGGATTAAGAGACTTTGCAGAAAGAGAGAGAAGAGTGGGATGGCTTTGGTTGAGGGAGATTGGGTGGTCAAGAGACTTGAATCCTGACAGAGTGAGAGAGTGGTTAGGGAGTGTGGGAGGTACAGGGACAAGGAGGTGTGGTGGAGAGAGATGGTGGGTTGTAGAGGGAGAGCAAGGCTATAGAGAACCACAGAGTTACGGCAGGGTGGAGAGCCAGAGAGAGGATGGTTTGCAGAGGTATAGCTAGGGCAGAGAGACCAAGGTACAGCAGGATTGGAGAGAGGGAGAGAGAGAGAGAGAGAGAGGATGATTCGTAAGGTTTAGACTAGAGAGAGAGTTATTGTGAGGTGGAAGAGAAAGAGAGGATGATTCATGGGGTTTAGAGAGAGAGAGAGAGAGAGTTATTGCAAGGTGGGAAGAGAGAGAGAGAGAGAGGATTTGTAGAGTTTAGAGAGAGAGAGAGTTATTGCAAGGTGGAAGAGAGGGAGAGGAGGATTCATTGAGGGAAAGTAGATATAGAGAGATAAAGAGTTCCAATAGAGTGGGGAGAGAGGGAGGGCAGTTCATAGAGGAAGAGTGGCGTAGAGATGCAAGAAATTAAGACAGAATGTGAGAGTAAGAGAGGATGTCTCATTGATGAAGAATGGAGATTGAGAGACATAGTTAAGTCAGGGTGAAAGAGGGAGAGAGACTGGGTTGATAGAGAGAGTGGTGTTCTGTCAACATAGGGTTATGGCAAGGGAGAAGAGAAAGGGATGGAAAGATAGAGCAGGTTTTGTGTTCTTTTTCATCAGCAAGCTGATGTCAGTGGCACTCTATGACTGGGGTTACAGAATGGAACTTAAAAAAAAAAAAAAAAAACGTGCATAAATTTGTGCTTGCGCTAGGCAAGAGATTGATAAGGACATGGCATGAATTGAGAGCATATGTGGAGGTCTGGCAGTAAAAAGGAAAATAAACAGAAAAGAGAGAAAATGCAATGGAAGACAATGTACACTTAAAGAGGAAAAAAAAAAGAGAAAAAATGGAAAAGATGTATAGTTGATGACATTGCTGTTTGTCCTCTGTTGGAAAAGAATCCAAGGGATTGGAAGCATTGAATTCATTCATACAGTATAAAAAAACAAACGTGATGTGAGTAGGTAGGTTTGGTTTGTTGTCAGATGCTCATGAGCATGCACATGTGAGTGTGTGCATACATGCGCACACACAGTGCACACATGCGCACACACACATGCACACACGTGCACACTCACACACACACAACACATACACACACTGCACACACACACACACACACACATACACATACACATGCACACACACACACACACACACACACACACACACACACAGAGTGAGTGCAAACATACTAGCTCTGCCAGTAACTACAATTTTCTTGGAATGAAGATTTGATGATTCATTTGCTGTTATGGTAGAACAACAGTTCCTTAAATATAATCAATCATTTCTGATATAACATTTCTGATGTAATTACTAACGAGTGATAAAATATATGTTTTATATAAGTCTTTGTGGTTGTTTTGAGTATGATTATTATGTGTGATTTTGAGTGACTGTGAGAGTGAATCTTTGCACTGGCAGTTATGCACCGGCTATGATAGTGAAACCTGATGCACATCTGGTGATATGTGTCATGTATTACATCACTCGTCTGATAAAAGTTGCCAATTTCTTTGTTGTTCATGACCACCATGTTTTCAGAATTGTGTGCGTGTTTGTGAGTAAGGGCTTTGCACTCGAAATTCTCAGTAGAATATTTGGATTGGGGGAGATGATAGGATAGGGGTGGTGCCAGTGGTGGTGGGGGTAGGGGTGGAGGTGGGGGTTGTAGGCTTTTTTGTCTGTAGACTTTCTGCCCAGAGAGGCCTTCGTAGTCAGCTGAGCTATTTGAAGCACAGACTTGTTGAAGACTCTTTAGTTAGGATGTATTGACAGCTCTACTCTGGTGATGTGATTCAGTAACTATTTTTTGAATGACAGCAGGGAAGGACAGAGAGAAATCCCTGGACACACAGAGCAAGGCAGACAGAGACAAGACAGACCAATGTGAGGATTGTCATAGACCTGGTGTACTGACATACAAGTTACAAACTCAAAGACCTTCAGACAGAAGCCCAGAGAGACAGACTGAGGACATATAAATAAGAAAGAAAAATGGAAAACAAAACAAAACAAAAATCAAGTCTTTGGACACAGATGAACGATGATCCTGCTCTGACTTTGGCGTTACTTTCTTCAACTCTTCCCCCCATTGACAAAGCGCCTCTTGACATTTAAACAAGTTCAGATGGATTATGGTAATTTACTATAATAACTGATGCTTGTGTTTGTAATGATGATGCATGCACACAGGCATGCCCTCATGTGCGCAAATACCCACACGCTCATGGGCACACACACATAAATGATTGTCAGTTGTGAACATTTTGATGCATGCACACAGGCATGCCCTCATGTGCGCAAATACCCACACGCTCATGGGCACACACACATAAATGATTGTCAGTTGTGAACATTTTGATGCATGCACACAGGCATGCCCTCATGTGCGCAAATACCCACACGCTCATGGGCACACACACATAAATGATTGTCAGTTGTGAACATTTTGATGCATGCACACAGGCATGCCCTCATGTGCGCAAATACCCACGCTCATGGGCACACACACACATAAATGATTGTCAGTTGTGAACATCTTGATGTAGATCTAAAGGCATCGTCAGTCCCCCGCCTCCAACCCCACACACTTCCCACCACATTAGCGTTATCTTTCAGTGAAGACATGTCCCAGTTTCTGCTTTTTGCTCAATCTCTCTTTTGTGAGCATAATACCAAGGCCATCAAAGTCCAAGACTGCTTTCCATCTGCACTGGCAAAGCCTGCACTGCTCATGCCCCCAGTGAAAGCAGCTCCTAAATGGCTTGGAATTGTCTTCTTGTTGCTGCTATCCAGCATTTAAGTGTAGCAGGATATTCTTTGGGGGTCCTGTCTTTCTTTATGTCTGTTTGTCTGTCTGCAAGACAACTCTGATTAGGTGATGGACTTCATTGAATTGATTGTTGTGATGTTTTGACTTTTTTGTGGGGAGGGGTGTGTGTATGTGATTTAATTCAACATTGGTGTGTTTTATTTGTGATCAGTACCCCTAGAAGGATTCTGTTTCAGATTTGATAGGGTTCGTGAAGGGTCATTATTTAGTACCAAGAATTACAGTTATAAGTCTTTAGGCTAAAGAAATAATAATGAAAAATTTTTTTTTTTTAGCAAGTTTTAAGAACTTTGGTACTTGACACAGTTATAAGCAGGAGAAGGAGTGGTTTAAGTGCACAATACTTGCATATCTTTCTGATAGCAATTCCTTTGCAGTGTTAAGACCAAGCTTACAATCACTGGACTCTTACAAATGCGGCCAAAAAAGGGCGTTTGTACTTTTGCGACATAATGGACCATTCTCATACAACCACACTTGTTCGTTGTTCTCTCTTGTCAGTAAGTAATTTCAGTTCTCTTCATTCTAGAACTGACAGGACTGATTAACATGTACGTTGTTTATCGAAAAAAAAATTCAGTACACAAGGAACATAAACATCGGTCCATCTCTCTCCAACCAGCCAGTACCAGTCCATTTCTCTCCAACCAGTCAGCACCAGTCCATCTCTCTCTGACCAGTCACATCAACCTATATCTCTCCAACCAGTCAGCATCAGTCTATCTCTCTCTGACCAGTCAACATCAACCTATATCTCTCTCCAACCAGTCAGCATCAGTCTATCTCTCTGAACAGTCAGCATCAATCCATCTCTCTCCAACCAGTCAGCACCAGTCTATCTCTGACCAGTCAGCATCAATCCATATCTCTCCAACCAGTCAGCACCAGTCTATCTCTCTCTCTGACCAGTCAGCATCAATCCATATCTCTCCAACCAGTCAGCACCAGTCTATCTCTCTCTCTGACCAGTCAGCATCAATCCCTCTCCAACCAGTCAGCACCAGTCCATAACTCTCCAACCAGTCAGCATCAGTCCATCTCTCTCCAACCAGTCAGCACCAGTCCATCTCTCTCCAACCAGTCAACATCAGTCCATATCTCTCCAACCAGTCAGCATCACTCCATCTCTCTCCCAGTCAGCACCAGTCCATCTCTCTCCAACTAGTCAACATCAGTCCATATCTCTCCAACCAGTCAGCGTCAGTCCATCTCTCCAACCAGTCGGCATCACTCCATCTCTCCAACCAATCAGCAGCCAGTCCATCTCTCTCCAACTAGTCAACATCAGTCCATATCTCTCCAACCAGTCAGCGTCAGTCCATCTCTCCAACCAGTCAGCGTCAGTCCATCTCTCTTCAACCAGTCTGCATCAATCCATCTCTCCAACCGGTCAGCATCAGTCCATCTCTCTTTGACCAGTTAACACCAGTCCATCTCTCTCCAACCAGCGAGCATCAATCCATCTCTCTCCAAACAGTGACCACCAGACCATCTCTCCAAAAACAGTCAGCATCAGTACATCTCTCTCTGACCAGTTAACACCAGTCCTCTCTCTCTCCAACCTGTGAGTATCAGTTCATCTCTCTTCAACCAATCAACACACCAGTCCATCTCTCCAAAACCATTCAGCACCAGTCCATCTCTCTCCAATCAGTCAGCACCAGTCAATCTCTCTCTCCAATCAGTCAGCACCAGTCCATCTCTCTCCAATCAGCACTAGTCCATCTCTCTCTCCAATCAGTCAGCACCAGTCAATCTCTCTCCAATCAGTCAGCACCAGTCCCATCTCTCCAATCAGTCAGCACCAGTCAATCTCTCTTAAAACAGTCTGCCTCAATCCATCTCTCCACCAGTCAGCATCTGTCCATCTCTCTCTGACCCAGTCAGCATCAGTCCATCTCTCTCCGACCAGTTAACACCAGTCCATCTCTCTCTGACCAGTCAGCATCAGTCCATCTCTCTCCGACCAGTTAACACCAGTCCATCTCTCTCTGACCAGTCAGCATCAGTCCATCTCTCTCCGACCAGTTAACACCAGTCCATCTCTCTCTCTGACAGTCAGCATCAGTCCATCTCTCTCCGACCAGTTAACACCAGTCCATCTCTCTCCGACCAGTTAACACCAGTCCATCTCTCTCTGACCAGTCAGCATCAGTCCATCTCTCTCCGACCAGTTAACACCAGTCCATCTCTCTCTGACCAGTCAGCATCAGTCCATCTCTCTCTGACCAGTCAGCATCAGTCCATCTCTCTCCGACCAGTTAACACCAGTCCATCTCTCTCTGACCAGTCAGCATCAGTCCATCTCTCTCTGACCAGTCAGCATCAGTCCATCTCTCTCTCGACCAGTTAACACCAGTCCATCTCTCTCTGACCAGTCAGCATCAGTCTCATCTCTCTCCGACCAGTCAGCACCAGTCCATCTCTCTCCAATCAGTCAGCACCAGTCAATCTCTCTCCAATCAGTCAGCACCAGTCCATCTCTCTCTCTCCAATCATCAGCACCAGTCCATCTCTCTCCAATCAGTCAGCACCAGTCAATCTCTCTCCAATCAGTCAGCACCAGTCCATCTCTCTCCAATCAGTCAGCACCAGTCAATCTCTCTCAAAACAGTCTGCCTCAATCCATCTCTCCAACCAGTCAGCATCAGTCCATATCTCTCCAACCAGTCAGCACCAGTCCATCTCTCTCCGACCAGTCAGCATCACTCCATCTCTCTCCAACCAGTTAACACCAGTCCATCTCTCTCCGACCAGTCAGCATCAGTCCATCTTCTCTCTCTCCGACCAGTTAACACCAGTCCATCTCTCTCTCCGACCAGTTAACACCAGTCCCCTCTCTCTCTCTGACCTCTCAGCATCAGTCCATCTCTCTCCAACCAGTCAGCATCAGTCCATCTCTCTCTGACCAGTCAGCATCAGTCCATCTCTCTCCAACCAGTCAACACCAGTCCATTTGACTAAAGCCCTTGCGCTCAATACTCTGACTAAAGCCTTGCGCTCTATGCTCTGACTAAAGCCCTTGCGCTCTATACTCTGACTAAAGCCCTTGCGCTCTATACTCTGACTAAAGCCCTTGCGCTCTATGCTCTGACTAAAGCCCTTGCGCTCTATATGCTGACTAAAGTACTTGCACTCTATCCCTGACTAAAGCCCTTGCGCTTTACGCTCTGACTAAAGCCCTTGCGCTCTACGCTCTGACTAAAGCCCTTGCGCTCTACGCTCTGACTAAAGCCCTTGTGCTCTATACTCTGACTAAAGCCCTTGCGCTCTGACTGCGCTCTGACTAAAGCCCTTGCACTCTCTCCGCTGTAACTAAAGCCCTTGCGCTCTACGCTCTGACTAAAGCCCTTGCGCTCTGACTGCGCTCTGACTAAAGCCCTTGCACTCTCCGCTGTAACTAAAGCCCTTGCGCTCTACGCTCTGACTAAAGCCCTTGCGCTCTGACTGCGCTCTGACTAAAGCCCTTGCGCTCTACGCTCTGACTAAAGCCCTTGTGCTCTACGCTCTGACTAAAGCCCTTGCGCTCTACGCTCCGACTAAAGCCCTTGCGCTCTACGCTCTGACTAAAGCCCTTGCGCTCTACGCTCTGACTAAAGCCCTTGCGCTCTACGGTCTGACTAAAGCCCTTGCGCTCTACGCTCTGACTAAAGCCCTTGCGCTCTACGCTCTGACTAAAGCCCTTGTGCTCTACGCCCTGACTAAAGCCCTTGCGCTCTGACTGCGCTCTGACTAAAGCCCTTGCGCTCTGACTGCGCTCTGACTAAAGCCCTTGCGCTCTGACTGCGCTCTGACTAAAGCCCTTGCGCTCTACGCTGTGACTAAAGCCCTTGCGCTCTGACTACACTCTGAGTAAAGCCCTTGCGCTCTACGCTCTAACTAAAGCCCTTGCGCTCTACGCTCTGACTAAAGCCCTTGCACTCTATAGTCTGTCTAAAGCCCTTGTTCCGTAAACTGTGACTAAAATCTTTGCGCTCTATACTCTGACGTAAGCCTTTGCGCTCTATACTCTGACTAAAGGCCTTGTGCTCTATACTCTGACTAAAGCCCTTGCGCTCTATACTCTGACTAAAGCCCTTGTGCTCTATACTCTAAAGCCTTTGTGCTCTGTACTCTGACTAAAGCCTTTGCGCTCTATACTCTGACTAAATCCCTTGTGCTCTATACTCTGACTAAAGCCCTTGTGCTCTATACTCTGACTAAAGCCCTTTCGCGCTCTATACTCTGACTAAAGCCCTTGTGCTCTATACTCTGACTAAAGCCTTTGCGCTCTATACTCTGACTAAAGCCCTTGAGCTGAGCTAAAGCCCTTGTGCTCTGACTCTAAAGCCCTTGTGCTCTATACTCTGACTAAAGCCCTTGCGCTCTATATGCTGACTAAAGCCCTTGTGCTCTATACCCTGGAGGCCCAGTGCAGCCACGGCAAAGCGCTGGCTGACCAACTGTTCTTAATGGAGTTGACATTTCACTAACAATCAACAAATTCAGAAGGAGAAAGATATGCAGAAAGACAAGTAGCACACCCACCATCATTATCAGCAGTATCAATCATAATAAAAATGATGATGATGATGATGATGATGATGCAGACAGTATTAATCATAATCTATGTCTATGGATGTCAGGATCAAACGTCTGGACGTTCATTGATTGATTGATCGGTACTACTGCAGATTTAACAAAACATTTCCACTCAGAACATGAGACCAACGTCCATTGTCTTGCATGGTCTATGTACTAACGCTTATTCAGGTCAGTCAGAGGAAACGTGGTTTGCTTGTTTGATCTTTGATTGCCTTATGTATTAATTCATTCATTCTTTCTCTGAGTGACTGAGCGAATGATTGAATCTCACTGTAAATCGAAACATCATCCATTCATTTCATAAAAAGTGTCGATCGCGTTTTCCGTAAGTGTTGTCAAAAGAAGAAATAAACTAAAGTATAATCTGTTTGAAGAAATAGATTATACTTTAGTTTATTTCCCCCCCCCCCCCCCCCCCCCCCCCCCCCCCCTTTGCGGGTTATGAAGAAAAGTAAAAAACCGAAGGTAGGTCGGGGTTGTTGGTTTTCTTTCCATGAGGAACTGTTGAAAGGGGGGTAGGATTAAAGAGTGGTTGTGTTCCCTTGAGGTCCAGGAGGGGGGATGGAGCAAGTTAGGTACAACATTATTCTGCTTCTGTTTGTCGTCGCCTGTGTGAAACCAGTTTTAAAACATATGCTTTATTCCTGTGTTGCGTGTGTGCATCTTTTTCTTTTGTTTTGAGCTGGTTGCAAGGAACGTTTTCCAAACCTTTGTTATTGCCACCGATATTTTAAGGTGGTAAATTGTGTACATACTGCCAGAGAAGTGAGGGGGTGGGGGGGTACACATATAAACATGTCCACTTCGTCTCATCGGTGTGTGTGTGCGCGCGCGCGCGCGCGTGTGTGTGTGTGTGTGTGAAGATGATTAGATGGTCAGTTTCCTTTTGATATGAGAAGTTCAGTGGCGGTATCATGTGGAGCACAATAACCTGAAAGATGTCTGCATCGCTGTAAGATCTAGTGTTGGCTGAAGATACGTATTGACAATGTGAAATACCTATTTATGCATAAGATATAACCTGCAGGTCTATGTATAAAATATGGACATGTTCAAAAGACGTCTGTGTATTTATGAAATCCAAGTTCGTTCTAAGAGTGGCCATAGTTCACTTAAAATCCAGATTTACATATAAACGATGTCATTGTGCTTCTATAATCCGTGATTTTAAAAAAAAAAATGCCCTAGCCATGTGGACTCATTTAGTCAGCGATAATCAATTCATCTGTCGATTATCCCACTGGTGGATGGATAAATGTACTGAGTGACTGAAAAAGAAAGGAAGAGTCACGATGCCGCCAAACGAAAGAACACAGAAATAACAAAAACAATCAGTACGTGCTTCGATCCAAAGACGGCGTTTTTCAGGCAAGACAAACAACACTTGTGACAATGAAAGCCATGAACACTAAGGACGAACAGTGGTCTCCTCAACCTGGGCAATGAAAGCAATGAACACTAAGGACGAACAGTCAGTGGTCTCCTCAACCTGGGCAATGAAAGCGATGAACACTAAGGACGAACAGTCAGTGGTTTCCTCAACCTGGGCAATGAAAGCAATGAACACTAAGGACGAACAGTCAGTGGTCTCCTCAACCTGGAAAATGAAAGCCATGAACACTAAGGACGAACAGACAATCTGTGGTCTCCTCAAACTGGGCAATGAACACTAAGGACGAACAGTCGGTCAAGGGTCTCCTCAACCTGGGCAATGAAAGCCATGAACACTAAGGACGAACAGACAATCAGTGGTCTCCTCAACCTGGGCAATGAAAGCAATGAACACTAAGGACGAACAGTCAGTCAAGGGTCTCCTCAACCTGGGCAATGAAAAAGCCATAAAACACTAAGGACGAACAGACAGTCAGTGGTCTCTCCTCGAACACGAACAGACAGTCAGGGGTCTCCTCAACCTGGGCAATGAACACTAAGGACGAACAGACAGTCAGTGGTCTCCTCAACCTGGGCAATGAACACTAAGGACGAACAGACCGTCAGTGGTCTCCTCAACCTGGGCAATGAAAGCAATGAACACTAAGGACGAACAGACCGTCAGTGGTCTCCTCAACCTGGGCAATGAAAGCAATGAACACTAAGGACGAAACAGACTGTCAGGGGTCTCCTCAACCTGGGCAAATGAACACTAAGGACGAACAGTCATTCAGTGGTCTCCTCAACCTGGGGTCAAGATGGGTGTGGGATGGAAACTAAGCTGCTGAGAGGGCTTAGGGGAGACCACCCTAAAGTACTTTTAATAAAAAAAATCATAGTAACATACAGAGAATATTGCTACTGCTGCAGCTATTAAATAATGACGGTAGTATAGTCATGTAATCTCATACTGGGCGCAAAAAGCATGCGGAATGGAAGCATAGCTGCTTGGAGGAGGAGACAATATGGGTAAAATAGTATTAACAAAAATAATAGTAAAAATAAAAACTACTACTACTACTACTATTACTACTACTACTACTACTGACGGCAGTATAATCATATTGATAATTCTAACAAAGAAAATAATGGTACAGCCCGCCGTGGCGAAGTGGCTAGCGTCGCGGACTCCCGGCTGGGAGGTCGTGGGTTCGAATCCCATCAGAAGTCATGTGGGTTTTTCTGCCCCGACCGGCTCCTATCCAGAGTTGAGTTTGCTGCGGACTCAGTTGGGAAGACTGGGACCACACAGTCGAGTTTTTCATCACTTAATGGATGCGTTTCTGAGAGTGTTGCTCAAATTTTCCTGACTAACACTGCAGGTGTCTGTATCTCTCGGGCCTGGTTGACGCCGGATATATTATGAAAGGAAGCGTAGAGTACAGCCCTGTCATGTAGTCTCAGACCGAAATGGAAATCCGTAGCATCATCATCAATCATCCTCATTCTCATCGATCAGCATTAAAAAAGTCTCAAATTCTTCATGCCCTTCTCTCATGGTGACCTCAGTTTCGATGTCTGTGGCCTTGGTTTAGTTCCGTCGGGGTCACCGGTATCGGCGGGTCCATGGGGGCTGTCGCTGGACGGACGTGGTGGTGCCCTCCGGAGGGAGAGTTCACTCACGCCGGCTCCGTGACTAAGCAATTATTGTCGTCAGTAGGGGGCTTAGTAGGTGGTGTCCTGCGTATGTTAGATCAGAGCAGGCGCCACTGAACACCACTGAAGTGACTCGGCAGCAGTGTAGTGTCTCCTCCGGTGGGTTGCCTCTTGACGACTTGACATTGACTGCTGCCTGTGGATTGCCGGTGCCGGGGCTGCGGCGGGGCCGACCGGGCCGACCGGGCCGTGGCTGTGGACAGAGTGTCGGAATGAGCGGCGTGGGTGCACTGCCTCTGAGGTGGCGCAAAAAAAAAAAAAAAAAAAAAAAGAAAAAGAAAAAAAAAAAAAAAAGAAGAAAATAATGGTAACAGAGGAAGGGAAAGGAGATGGGTTAGAGAATATTAGTAAATAATGACTAGTATGGTAGCGTTTCTATGGAGAGTACTGCGGGCTGGTGTTATTAGGGTGGATAGGCACATGCTATATTTGGATGTATGCCAAGTGGGTCCCCAGTCTGGCAATGAGATGGGATTCCTGCAAAGAGCGCTCAAAGTTGTTCTGTGATCGCCAAAGAATCAGGACTTTGACATGGTTGATGCTATGTCGGGGATGGCTGACGTGTAAAGCGTCTGGGTTGGGTCGATGATGGCGGTTATCAGCCAGGTATTCAGAAATGCGCATGTCAAGTGTGCGGGATGTCTGAATTGCTGAATAATGAAGGATGGGTCTTCTATAATACACTGCTGGCCATGCCTCTGTGTGGCACATTGTAACTGGTCTACTCAGAAAACAAACCAACTTACTAACTAAAGCCAACGACAAAACAAAAATATTTCGTGTTTCCATTGATTTGAAGAGGGCTCGTGACTCAACATGGAGCTAATATTAAATGATGTGTAGTACGTATGGAAACAGATCAGATTCTTCTTCAGATGGAGAAGGTCAAGAGTGAAACTTGTCTCCATTCGTAATTTCTTTGTATTTGAACGATCTGGTGGTGGTGGTGGTGGGGTGGGGTGGGGGGGGGGGGGTCTTTTTATTTACAAGTGTTTCTCTCCCTTATCATCCATGAAAAAAATGCATTAGATGGATATAACTCATCCACATTTGAATCAGCACAGGCTCCTTTCATATCCAGGTGACTTTTCCCGTCCATTACCGAAGTTCAGGCATAAAAGGCACTGACAACATTGCCTTGAAAGAAAACATGGAAGTTTGAAGTGTCAAGAAATACTCACTATCCACTCTAAATCAGTCAACCTTATTTTTCTCTTGGCCACCGGCTCAGTCTGCATTTCTTTCATTGATTCTTAATTCTTCAGTAGCCACCAATTCAGTCTGCTCTCATCATTTAATGACCCTTAACTCTGCAGTGAGCAGCACCAGTTCAGTCTGCCTTTATTTCATTGATTCTTAGTTCTTCAGTAAGCACCAATTCAGTGTGCTCTCATTTTAATGACCCTGAACTCTGCAGTGAGCACCAGTTCAGTCTGGCGTATTTTATAGATTTTTTTTTCAGTGGCCGCCAGATCACGCTGGTTCATTTCAAATGGGTCGCCAGTCCTCCCAAGGCTACCACTTCACTCTAGCTTATTTCAGTGACTCGCAAGTAGCCAACGGCCACCAGTTCCGCCTGATTTTATTTTCATTATGTAATTAATTATTTCATGATTATTCAATAATACTTTATTCTCCAAAACCTAGCGTTTTAGTCTACATTATTTCAATAACAATTAATGCACCAATTTGCCTTTTTTTCAATGACCCTTCATTTTCCAAGGCCCACCATTTCGGTCATGTTTATTTAAATGTCCCTTAACTCTTCTGTGGCCAGCAGTTCATTTTGACTTTATTTCAATGACTCTTTATTGCCTACTCTTGCAAACAGCTTTATCAATTTCAGCATGGCTTGTGACAGCGTCCACACATTTCCTTGTGGAGTATACTTGTACCCTGTTGCATTCCCCACAAAAGTTGTCAAGTCCACTATATCTTGGATTCCAGTGTTCTGTAAGAACTGAAGACGATAGTTACTGTATCCAGAGCTATAAGTGTGTGTCAGGGCTGCATTCTTTCATGGATCCTTTCGCTGTGGCGGTTGATTAGGTCCTGAAAAAGGCAATTCTCCTCTTAGAAGGCATTGAATGCTGTGAGGCAAAAAGACTGTCAGGCCGACAATATGGCAGGATGTCAGATGGTCCGCGGTACTTGCCAGAAATATTGGATATTAACAATGAAACTGTATGAGGGCTTGGTCTGGCCATCCGTGGAAAGGAGGTAAAGGAATATCATGTCATGTGAAGACAGACGCATTTATAGGGCATAAGAAAATAATCGTCGAGCGTCGTTGGGAAGCTCCATTAGAAACGAAGGGGAAAAAAAGGAAACTGAACCATAAACTGAGAGTCTCTGCTCTCTGTAAACAATTCCACAGATCTTGATCAGGCAGGAATTTTTCTCTGAATACCAAGCTGAAATTCAAATGTGCTATCAAGTCTATTGTACGCCTGCAAAACATGGCGCCAGAAAACTGCCCGAGAGAAGCAGCTTACACTTTCAACTTCAGGTGTCTTAGAAAGATCCTAGGCATGGAACTTAAAGCGCAGCTACTTCTTTACCGACGCATAAGTCAGAGAAACGGCACAAACTAAAGTCTGGTACCTTCATCGATAGCAAACGGCGCCTGAACTGGCTCGGACGTGTGGCTTGTCCCATCTTCCCCACTCCCTCTGTTTGTTTCCTCCCCGCCCACGCCCACCTCCCATTCCTCTGATCATATTTGGCAAACCAAGTAGTTTGGTAAACATTTTCAGGACGAAGACGAAACAGACGACCAAATCTGACGTGGGAACAGACCTCATAGTGTAAACTCTAAATCATGCCTAGGAGCTGAAATGACGTCAAAACACGGACAGCTGACCAGTCCCACTGGAAAGCGTTGACGGCCTCATGTGTCCAACCACACGGGGGTTTCTTATTCCAAGTAGTACTCCAATGGCCATTCATTTCTTTCAAATTGCCATAATTCTCCAGAAGACCAATAATGAAAAAGGACTACGTCTGCTAGAATTTGCTAGTAACAATATTTGGGTTAAAAACTAAATCCCAGTCTCCTGCACACCCTATATTGTAATTACAAACATGACAATGATGTGAAGGCCAGAGAAAAAGTATAGAGGAGATGATAAATGACAGTTTGTAGATATATGGAGAGAATACAATCCGCAAATACAGCGATTCATTTGGGGAAGAAGTAACCCGTTGCTACAGAGCAGACTGGATTTAGTTTTTACTTCCGAGAATGTCTGTAACTATATTACCTCCGCAGATATTTTGCCAGGATATCAAACTGATCATTCATTGATAACAATGAAAGTGGCTTCTGCAGAGAAAAAAACAAGAAAAATACATTCTGGAAATTTCACTGTTAATTATCAAAGGATCAGGAATAAATTAACGAAATAAATGGTCTCATAGATAAGATATTTCACAGTGTGCTGCGACCCGTATGATAGCAATAAGCTACCGGATATACAAACTTTAGATATTCATTTTAATATCTCAGACCAGCTACTCCTTGATGTTTTATTGATGGAACTTAGAAGTAAAACCATTGCTTACTCTACAATAAAAAAGAAAGCCAATAAAGAGTTAGAAAGAGGTCTAGAGAAAGAAACTGAAGAGTTAGAAAAACGTCCCATTAAAAGCAATCAAGTGATCCAAGAAACAGAAAATTAACAGAAATTAGGGCAAAGGAAAATGGAAGGTGTTATGCTCAAAAGCTAGAAGGGTCGCTGAAAGTGATAAAATAACGAAATATTTCTGTGGGTTAGAAAAAAGAAACTACACCGTAAACAATGACAAAAACTGTGTGAAAAGATGGTACCCTATTAGAAAAGACAAATGATTTTGTCGATGAAGCAGAACTGGTGAAGTGGTCGTGAGGTCCATAAACGAAGGCTTTATCAAAAGAAAAATGTCTCAAAAACAAAAGGAGGGAATCATAAATCGAGAGAATTAAAAAAAAAAGAACTAGAGACCTGTTTCTCTTAAATGTAATGTTCAAAATTGCCGCAACATGTATTTCTGTGACAGAGAAGGCGAGCTTCATGAGTGATAGAAGTATGGGTATAAAATATAAGATTAACATATGGTATTATCCATTACTGTATGTACAGAAAACTGCAGGATTATTGTTGGGTATAGATTTTGAAGAAGCGTTGGATTCTCTTGACTGGGGTTTTATGTTTAAATTTTAGACGCATATGGTTTCCATAAAGACATAAAAACATGGATCAAAACTTTCTATTATAATATCAAGTCAACAGTCCTAGTAAACTGTCGATCGTCTCCATGGTTCAAAATAGAGAGAGGCTGCAGACATGGTGATACAATTTTACCATATTATTCATACTCTGTGCCGAAATTTTTGCGATTAAGATACGAGAAAACACTTGAATTAACTTTCAAGTTATTAACTGACTTTGGAAACAGATCGGGATTGCAGCTCAATGTTGAGAAAAGTTTGTTGTCTGGCTCAGCAGAAAGATTAACAGTGATATCAAACTCATGCCACAACTCAAATTTAACCGGAATCCTCAAAATAAAAAAAACACTTGGTATATATTTTACTAATGACCTAGAAGGAACTACACAACTAAATTTGATGAAAAAGTCCAAGAGATAAAAACAGTGTTACGCATACTGATGAAGCGATTAATGACCCCCATTAGAAGGGTTGCTGTACTGAAATCAATGATTTTGTCAAAACTGGTTCATCTATGGTTCTTATGTCCATATCCTCCTAGCAACTTTATTGAAAATATGAAAAAAAAAATGTGCTTTAAGTTTATACTGAATGATAAACGTGATAGAATTAAAAGAAACACGTCACTTAAAAATATACGTAATGGGTAATGTAATATCCGAATATTTGCTGCTATATGAATGCATTGAAACTAACGTGGTTTCGAAAATTACATAACAGTAATCATAACTGGAAACAAGTGTTTTTTTCACTGTTTTAAAGATGCAGAAAACTGGACGCGCTATTTGGCGCGGATTTCTTCTCCAAATACAAGCATACCAACACATTTCAGAAGGACATATTTGAGATATGTGAAACGTTCAGAATAATGAAATCGAACCTGAAACACCAGAGGAGCTTCTAGCGGAACCAATATTCTAAAGTAAGAATATGAAATTGGCAGAAACGTGTGTGTGTGTGTGTGTGTGTGTGTGTGTGTGTGTGTAAGAACTTGCGACCACAGGAATATGTTCTATTAGTGACTTAACCGATAACTATGGCAACGTAACTTTATACCAAGACTTTTGCTCGAAGTACGGTACTGCCTAAAATTCACTAGCATATTCATGTAGCTTGAGCTCTATCAACACGACCAATATTAAACTTGCTTCAACCCCAACCTAAAGCACTCTGTTGTACGAGATAACGTGAATTTAAACGAACGCATCATCATTCTTGGTACTGATCAAAACTTTAGCAGTGACCATGTTTTTATTACATTTTGTGGTGCGCAAAGTTTCGTATATATCAATGCAGACTGGACAAAATAATACATACACTGAACTCTTTTTTTTTTTTTTTTAAATCAAAATTTTTGTTGTTCGCAAAATTTCGTATATATATATATATCAATGCAGATTGGACAAAATAATACACTAAACTCATTTCAAGATCGTGTTATGTCGGAAAATACAAATCCATATTCACGGCAGAGCTCACTGTCATTCTTATGGCCTTTTGGTATTTCCCTAAACATATCTATTTCACATTCTTTTCTGTGTTGATTCAAATTCAGTTTTACATGCTCTACAAATCACACTTTACAGTTAAACAACATCTTATCGCTGACATCAAATATTTAATACATATCCTGCTTTTGACAGGTAATAGTGTTACATTATGTTGGATTGCATCACATTACGGAATCCATTGCAACGAAAGAGTTGATAGACTAGCAAAGGGTGGAGCAAAACGTGCTGACAATGCATGTAATTTAACTATTCCTCTGTCTCTTCTAGAGGGATATAGGTTGTTACAGAAAGCGTGTTGGAAGAACTTCAGAAAGAAGCAAGAGGATTCTGGGTACTTTCTGTCCAACCCAAAAAATCAACCACCACGGTATCATACTATCTTAAGAACTCGAAATGGCTTATATCGTGTTTGGTCAATAACCTTTTTCATTTCCAGTTTAATTAAGCTTAATGCTTTTGAAACAAAATTTACGAATGACATAAAATGCATTTGTGGTGGAAAAATATCAAATATGCATACACTTCTAAAATGTAAACAGTTGACAATTTTTTTTTTACCTGCTTCCTCTGAATCTTCCAGGGATGAAATTTTCATCAATTCGTCATTAATATGTGACATTGCATTAGCATTAACTCACTCCGATTTTTACCTACCTGTAATGAGATGCAGATTTTGTTTATTTGTATTTGATGTTATCTGGGTTACTTTTAATTGTTGTTCCAGTTTTTTTTTCTTTCATTTTCTTTGTTGTTGTTGTTGTTGTTGTTGTTACTGTTGTTGTTGACTAAGATCACATAACGTGAATAGACATTAAATTGAAGAGTACACACACACACACACACACACACACACACACACACACACACACGCGCGCGCGCGCGCGCGCGCGCGCGCACGCACACATTTACACTCAGGACTGAAGACTTAAGTTTTACTCAAGAATGAGTCTTTTAGGCAGTGCCAAGCCTTTTACTCCGTCTTTGCTATCCTACATAGCAAAGCAAGGTACGGATGGTGACAACTACATGTGAATAAACAGCAATATAAATCCATATCAAGGAATTCATGATGAAATAAACAAAAACATTAACTACTACGACAGCTACTAGTACTATTGCTGCCACCACGGCAAGCAATGAAACTACGAATACTATCATAACTACTACTGCTACTACTATTGTTGGTGCTGTTGCTGCTGCTGCTATTGCTGTTGCTGCTGCTGCTGCTGCTGCAGCTGTTGCTGCTGCTGCTCCTGCTGCTGCTACCTCCACGAAACAATTAAAGAGCACAGTGGGAGTGAAAAATACATCATGTACACACACACACACACACACACACACACACACACACACACACACACACACACACACGCACGCACATGTGCACGCACACACGCATATTCATGCACACGTGCACAGACACAGACACAGACACACACACACACACACACACACACACACACACACACAGATAGTAATCATGAAATGATAGAAAACAAACAAACAAACAAACAAAGGAATCTTATCACTTACGTGTCTTTCATGTTCAGCAATCCGTCGTTCATCTTCCGACGAGGAAACCCCTGTAAATCTGTCACATCACATCATTACATTGGTTGCATAGTCTCCACCATATCGCATCATTACACTCTATGCATTACTTCTATCACATCACATCATTTCACCTTAGTCATTACCTCTGTCACATCATTACACTCTGTACATTACTTCTGTCACATCACATCATTACACTCTATACATTACCTGTGTCACATCATATCAGTTCATCTCAGTCATGACCTCTATCACATCATTACTCTCTATACATAACCCTCTGTCACATCACATCATTACACTCTATACATAACCTCTGTCACATCACACCATAACACTCTATACATTGCCTCTGTCATACCACATCATTTCACCTCAGTTATGACCTCTGTCACATCATTACACTCTATACATGACCTCTGTCACATCACATCATTACACTCTGTACATTGCCTCGGTCATACCACATCATTTCACCTCAGTTAGACACTTATACATGCCTCTGTCACATCACATCATGACACTAGGTACATGACCTCTGTCACATCTCTCATCTCTCTCTCTCTCTCTCTCTCTCTCTCTCTCTCACATCACATTATGACACTCTAGACATTACCTCTGTCACATTACACCATGACACTCTGAGCACTACCTATATCTCATAACATCATAGTACACTTTACGCATCCCCTTATCATTACATGCCATGCATCACTACGATATTACCTCTGTCACATCAAATCATTATACTCTACATACATTACCTCTGTCACATCAAATCATTACACTTTATGCATTACCTCTCTCTCACATCACATTATGGCACTCTAGGCATTAGTGCTGTCACATTACATCATGACACTCTAAGCACCACCTCTGTGTCATTACGTCATAGTGTTATCTATGCTACATCACATCATTACACTCTATACATTACCTCTGTCTCATAACATCATTACGTTTTATGCATTATCTATGCTACATCACATCATTACACTCTATACTTTACCTCTGTCTCATAACGTCATTACATTTTGTGCATTATCTATGCTACATCACGTCATTACACTCTATACATTACCTCTGTCTCATAACATCATTACGTTTTGTGCATTAACTATGCTGCATCACATCATACACTCTATACTTTACCTCTGTCTCATAACATTATTACGTTTTGTGCATTATCTCTGCTACATCACACCTTTACATTTAGTGCATTACCTCTACTATTACACATAACTACTACATTTACGCTGTCCCTCATCATAGCACGCCATGCATCACAACGATCACATCACATCATTTCATTCTGTGCGTCACTTCTGCGGCATGACACTCCATGCATTTCCTCTCTATGCATTCCCTATATTACTTCACATTACACTCAGTGCATTACTTTTATTACATCACATCATTACACTCTGTGTGTCATTTCTACCACATCAAATCATGACACTCCATGCATTTCCTCTCTATGCATTACCTACATCACTTCACATTACACTCAGTCATTACTTCTATTACATCACATCATTATACTCTGTGCATTATTTCTCTCACATCACATTATACATCATCTCTATTACATCACTTAATTACATTTCACATATTACCTCTTTCACATCACATCATTACAATCTATGCATCAATTCTACTAAATCACATTATTGCACATTCTGCATTACCTCATCGGATCACATCATTACACCCTATGCATAACTTCATCACATCATCTCATTCAATGTTATGCATTACCTCTATCCCATCACATTATCACGCTCTGTGCATTACATCACACCATTGCTTACCGAGCATGATCTATGTTTTTTTTTCATCACCCTCTATTAATCACTTATATCACATCATTAGACTCTATACGTTACCCATGCCACATCAGATCATTACACTTGATGCTCTCTATGCATTATAATTGCCACATCATGTCATTGCACCAGATGGATTACTTATGCCACGTCAAAAGAATGCAGTCCTGCCACATTAAAAAATGTAGTCTGTGTATTACTTATGCCATATTGCATCATTGCACTCTCTGTGTTATTGTGCCACATGATTTCAGTGCCTCAAAGCAATTTTTCTGTCAAATCAAATCTTTGCACTCTATGCATTACTTCTATTACATCACAGTATGGTACTCTGTCCATTATTTCTGTCGCATCACATCATTAAGTTCTTTGCGTTCCCTCAGTCGTCGTATCACATCATTAATTTCTTTGCATTCCCTCAGTCACATCACATCATAAGTTCTTTGCATTCCCTCAGTCGCATCACATCATTAAAGTTCTTTGCATTCCCTCAGTCGCTACGCCTGGCTTGACACTATATTATATCCAACATCCCCTCATATAACTATTATCATCGTAATCACCACCCATTAGTTTTTTTTTTTTCCATTTCTATTCCTTGCTACTAAGCACTATTATCAATCTATCATAATCACTACCTTCACTTATATATCATGCCATTCAACAATAATTACAAAACAAACAAACAAATGCTGCTGTTTTACCACCCTACAGCCCCTTTTCTTTCTCCCCTTCAGTGTTTAGCCACTATGAACACTGCAACTATCATCGTCATATTATTACCAAAAGATTCACAGTATTCCTCCTCTTATCACCGATATGTTTCATCATCGTCACTATTATACAGTATTCCTCTTCTTATCACCGACATGTTTCATCATCGTCACTATTATAACTGTTATTGCTACTGTCACCATTATTGTTATTGTCATCGTTATTATTTCAATTCTCATGGTCCCCTTCTCAACAGCCTCGTTTTCATCAAACACCCATTTTGCGCCAAATATGAGAAGATAAGTGGTTGCTCGTTCTTCGCTTTCATTGTCCTTAATCTTGTTTGTTTTTTCCTGAAGAAGACCCAAGAGGTCGAAATGCTTTGTGTTGTGTCCTGTAATCTGTTTGTGTTATCTTGCGGAACTAATACCCTTCTTCCTAAAATACACTGTATGATTAACTCACTACATTACTTCCGACAAATCACATTATTCGCTCTCGGCATCAATTCTCATCACATCATTTCAGTTCTTTGCATTACTTCTGTCACATTTTATTATCAGTTTCTTTGCATTATTTCTGTTACATCACATAGTTAAGTTCTTTGCATAACTTCTGTTACATTACATTATAAAATTCTTTGCATTACTTCTGTCACATTACATTAAAAAAATTCTTTGGATGACTTCTGTCACATTACATCATAAAAAAATTCTTTGCATGACTTCTGTCACATTACATCATGAAGTTTTTTGCATTACTTCTGTTACATGACGTTATCAAGTTCATTGCATTATTTCTGTCACATTATGTTATGAGGTTCTTTTCACTACTTTCGTCACACTGTATATGAGCTCACTACATTACTTCTGTCAGTTTACATTACCAAGTTCTTTTTGTAACCTATGTCACATCGCAGTTTACCGAGTTCTTTTCATAACTTCTGTCACATCGCATTATTAGGTTCTTTGCATACCTTCTGTAACATCACATTATTACGTTCTTTGCATCACTTCTGTCATGTACTATGGAACTCGTGTTTCTTCCCTTGCACCATCTTGTTGAACTCGTTGTATTACTTCTTTCGTATCACGTTAGTGTACTCGTCGTGACTTTTGTCCTGTCACAACCTTGGCACTATTTACCAAATTCTGTTTACTAGTGAGAATGAAAAGAAATTCTAAGAGAGAGAGAGAGAGAGAGAGAGAGAGAGAGAGAGAGAGAGAGAGAGAGAGAGAGAGAGTCGTTCCAACTCACCTCTGGAGTCATCAGTTGCAATGAGTTGACAGGCCGGCAGGAACAGCACGGCAATGATCAACACGCACGTCAGCTTCATCCTGCTGATGTTCTGGTAATGCTGAAAATCCCGTTGATATTTTAGTTGTGTTTTGTACTTTCAAAAAGCCCAGTAAAACATTCCATTGCATGTAACCATTCTAAACAGGTAATGGCAGATTTATTGTATTTTGTTGTGTAACAAAGCTAATGAAAGATTTATTGTAAGCTGCTGTTAATCAGCCTGTGACAGATTGTATGATGCTGTGTAAAACAGCTAATGACAGATGTATTGTATGATGCTGTGTAAAACAGCTAATGACAGATGTATTGTATGATGCTGTGTAAAACAGCTAATGACAAATGAACTGTATGATGTGTAAATCAGCTAATGAAAGGTTTATTGTATGTTGCTGTGTTAAACATCCAATGACAGATTCATTTTCTGTTGCCATGTTAAACAGCTGATGGATATTTCGTTTTGTTGCGTGTTTGTTTAAAAACCAATGACAGGTTTCATTGCATGTTGCTGCGTTTAAGTTTTACTGCATGTTACTATGTTAAACAGCTATTGACAGTCCGTTTACGTATATATGTTTTTCATACGTCATTGCCTAAACGTATTTATTTGTTCTTCGTTTTATGCCACAAGTCCTGAAGACGGTCTATGACCGAAACATTGTTGCTATTTGTTTTTTTTTTTTTTTTCACTTTCTTTTTTTTTTTTTTTTTTTTCTATTTTACTCTAAGAATCCTCAAAGACATTTAAGCACCCTACGTGTATTTCAAAGATATGTTGCCCGATATGTTTAGCCTAGAACTGCTATTGGTGTACTTGTCATTGAAAATGAGCGTAATTTCTACAATGAGTGTGTACAAAATTCCTAATTTCTGCAAAAGCAGGAGGGAGAAGGGAGGTTTTTTTCATTTTGTTTCACCTGCTCACCTGCCATCACATTGCAGACGCTTCTTGCCAGCAGTAACCACCTGATCTTGCACTGACCACACTAAAACAGGTTCCTTCAATGATGTGACATTTTTGTTAAAAGAGAAGAAAATGTTAGTTGGTGATAACAAACTCATGTCAATCGATATTAGGCCTAGTTGTTCTGAGTGGAAAAATATCTCTATTGCGCACAAAACCGTGTCTGTGAAGGCTCGTTGTAACCTCGTTTACAGACAGGAGATACCCTAACAAATGTCTCACAAAGACATCTTATGTCGCTCTTTTCATGGTATGAGTGTCATGGAATCTTTCCCTGTTGCATTAGCTGAAAACGCATTTCAGTAAAAAGTTGACTCAAAGTAAGACTGACGGTAAACAATGTAGAGCATTTGATTTTTTTTTTTTTTTTTTTTTTTTTTTTTACCTAAGAGTGTTGTAAATTTACTTCTTATCTATAATTTTTAAAGTAAAATAAATTGTATAGGTTTTTATAAAGTCTTGTCTAAGGTCTTATCTAAGCAGGTTGTAATTAATTCGGAGTTACGTTTAATTACGTGATCTATATTAAATAAGGGGTCTTAAAATTGTATAGGCTTTTATAAAGTCTTGTCTAAGGTCTCATCTAAGCAGGTTGTAATTAATTCGGAGTTACGTTTAATTACGTGATCTATATTAAATAAGGGGTCTTCTTTACCTGCCATTGTCTTTGTTTACTGTTTTGGGTCATGATTTTGTCATGGTAACTTTCATAATTACTTAACTAAAACCAGCAGGCAAAAACGATGACTGTCATGGCTGAAGTACAAAGTTGGTATATATCCAATAACACCAAGATTGGACGGAAACAGCCCATATGTTATTGTAAAGCCTGTTCACATTTATTGTTATTTTCCACACAGAAAAATAAAAAGGATTAATCACCACCTGTGTTTGTGATATACGTCCAATTTTCACGAAACTGATCGCGTTGTTAACTGACAGAATTTGTCTTATCAGACACGATGGTCAGGAAATAAATACTTTTTACCATCACTTGATTCCAAACAACAGAATGTAGATGAGGAAAGCTGACTTACCCAAGAAAACTGTGAAGAAATCTGAAGCTCGATTCGCCGTGCAAGGACCACACAAATGATATGATACACGTGTCACTGTCGCCTTCTGCTTTATAGCAGTCTGCTGTTTGTCGTGTCTGGGTGCCTTTCTTTGTTAACCCTCAAACGACCAAGCTATTTTACCTATGAAAACGACCAAGTGGGGTCCGTTTGGACCTCAACAGATTTTCTGCTGAAATGCTAGCTTTACCGAGTCAGTTTTCCTTACATTATAGTTTCATTGTTTTCTTTCGACTTTGACAAATAATATCTAATAACTAAACATTGCTTTTAAAAAAGAAGACAGACATAACGGTTTTGGGAAATTAACTCTTCACTTTTGAGAGTTAAGATATATGTAGACGTTATTAATGAAAAGATTGAAGAAATTAAGGAACAATATGCGCTACTACCATACTGTAGAAATTCTCTTGATAAAATCCCAAACAATCAAATTTAGTTCTCAGTTTCAGACCAGTTGTTCTTAGATACTTTGATTATGAAAATAAGAGCAGAAACAATAACATCTAGCATTCATAAAAATAAAAACATAAATGAAAAAAAAAAAACATTGAAAAAAAATAAAGCTTTGGAAAGCAAAACTTCTTATTGGAAGCGGACGTTGCAACCCTGAAAAAGAAAAATGACTGAGCGAGATTAGAAAAACAAAGGTGGATGGAGTAATAGTAAGGTCCAGGGCAAGATGGGCGTCACAAGGGGGAAAAGTAAACAAATACTTCTGCTCACTGGAAAAAAATGACTTTGTAAGCAAAAGAATGCTAAAACTAGTCACGAACAAAGGTACAACTCTAACAGAAACGGACGTTATGTTAGAAGGAACAAAGAATTATTTCCCAAACTTATATGCAGAAAAGAAAGTGAAAGATATTGAAATTGAAAAATATGCCAATAATCTATCCAAACTAACTCAAGCAGAATCCGACGAATTGAGGGACCCATTACCTCAGAAGAAGCTATTAAAAGTCTTAAAAAAATATGGAGAATGATAAAAGTCCTGGGACAGATGGCATGACAGTAATTTTTTTAAACATTCTTTTGGAGAATTGGGGGATTTTGTTGTGCGTTCATTAAACGAGGTATACTATAAAGGCGAGATATCTATAACACAAAGAGAAAGTATAATCATTTGTTTACCAAAAGGAGAGTAGCCACGAGAATACCTAAAGAACTGGAGACCAATTTCACTTCTAAACGTTACTTATAGAATTGCTTCCGCCTGCATTCAGGCAGAATAAAGTCTGTTTTGCCCCAAAATCATAAGCGAGGACCAGTCAAGTTTCATTCATGGTAGATACATAGGAGACAGTTTAAGAACCATAGATGATGCAATTCACTACTTAGAGGTGAACCGCTTGCCTGGGTTATTGGTATCTGTCGATTTCGAAAAAGCATTTGACTCTGTTGACTGGTCATACATGAGAAGGGTTCTACATGCTTTCGATTTCGGAAAAGGAATACGGCAATGGGATATCATTTTTATGAAAAGATACAGTCTTATGTTATAGTGAACGGGAAGATTTCTTCAGGATTTTCTACTGGAAGAGGATGCCGACAAGGGGATCCTATATCTCCCTATCTGTTCGTTTTATGTGCCGAAATACTAGCAAACAAAATAAGGCAAGATCAAGATGTTAAAGGCATAAAAAAAAAAAAATACAGAATTCAAGACAAATCAGTTTGCAGATGACACCATCTTCATACTGGAAGGAGATAAGAAATCATATGAAAAGGTGTTCACATGTCTCTATGAATTTGAGCAAATATCCGGACTAAAATTAAACTATGATAAAATGTTTAATGTTTGGTTAGGGATTAAAAAAAGAATTCCTCGAACATGTTCTTACCCTTATATAAGATGGAATGGAACTCTTTAAAATCTAAAATTCTGGGGTTGTGGTTTACGAATAATCTAACAGATATGACTCAAATCAATGTGACAGATAAATTAATTAGGACTAGGAAAGTATACGTGCAATATTGTAAATGGAAAACGGTACTACATTCATTATATCCTGAAATCGATGCCCTTGATTCGATGGAGATGAATTATGCAGAATACGGGACAAAATGGTTTCCATACATAACACTAATACAAGAATAATGTTAATAATGCATAGAATATAATTCCCTTTGTTTTGCATGTTGTCCACGTCCTTGGGAATCAAATAGAACAATATGACTGAAATATGATTATGTAACGTATTTTCTCTAAATGTCATGATGCATCTATGAGGACACTATGTGACATGTTACATTACTTTGTTGTTTGTAAATACTGTCGCTGTTGTCCAGTGAAATACTTTCTTTATGCGTGCCTATTAAAAAAAATAATAAGAAGAAGATATTCATTGCAGAAACAGCCCAAAAAAAAAAACCCATATATATTCAAATGCAATTACGGTTTCAAAAAAAAAAAAATGGTGTGGACCAAAAAAAAGTGAGTGATTTCTCTCCCCTCGAGTCTTTCTTCTAGAGCAACGTATTTTCTTTCTGTCATAAAACAAGAAATAATAAGTAAAGAACCTAAAACTAGTTCTGTTGTCCATGGTTTACTGTAACACAATACGAAACAGTCAGTAGACGTGAAAAGTTTGATAAAATTGAAGACAGTAACATCAAATGAAACAGTATTATTTCTTGCTGTGGTCCATTTGGACCCCAAAGAAATGTTCACTACAGTTGTCATACCCTTAAGCAGATTTTTGCAAAAATGCGTGTGAAGTTCAAAGAGACATAGATTGACAAATTCATGGCAGGAAATTTTTTTCTTACAAAAATCTCAAAAATGGCACAAAAAAAATATGCTGCTGGGATCCAAACGGACCCCGCTTTGTCGTTTGAGGGGTTAACAGAATTGTAACAGCAGTTTGTCCCAATTCTAATGTCAACAACAAGTAACAAAACTTAAAAGCAAGTAAAGATGTCTGGACAGTTGGCCCACATAGCTTCTGGAAAAAAAAAAAAAAAAAAAGCAAACATTACACACACACACACACACACACACACACACACACACACACACACACACACAGTGTATCTGATATTTTGCGTGTGCAATGCAAAGTATCCAATTTGAACATCTAATCCTTCTGTATGCAGGGTCTGTAAACTTGGCATTTTTTTTTTTAATATTTCAAGATTTCAATAGTGAACCCTTAACATTTTTCTACTGTATCGTACATTTAAGAGTTATTGCGAATTTTCTTTTTTTTAAGAAAAAAAAAATTGTGGTCACGCATAGGAACTGAATTAATTCGTGCATTTCGGATTTGATTAGAATTTGTCATGCATTAAACAGTTGGACAAGACAAAAAAAAAGTCTGTCTGCATTTTATGCGAATAGTTTCAGTTTCATCAAGGAGGCGTCACAGCGTGAGGACTAGTCCATATACGCTACACCACATCCGCTAAGTTTTGAGACCATACTATGCATGATTTTTGAAGCTGATGGATAAATGAATCAACAACAACAAAAAAAAAAAAAAAAAGAAAAAGGAGACAATTGAAGAAGAGGGTCTCGTGGCTACGACTCAGCGGATGTCTGGCCTACGCATTAGCCCAATGTGCTGGTCAGACCTTGAGTGACTACCTACCATTTCTTTCCTGTGTGTGTGTGTGTGTGTGTGTGTGTGTGTGTGTTTAGTGGATGTGCACGTGTGTCACTACGCCTAGTGCGGTGACTGGGATACCCGAATGTAGAAGGGTACCCCCTTTTAATCCACCCCGCCCACACTCTAAAACTACCGACACCACGAACCAAAAATACAAAACACCAAATAAATTCACACTCACCCACACACTATCAGCAAAAAAAAAAAAAAAAAAATCTTTAAACAATAATACCCCCCCCCCCCCCACACACACACACAAAAATCAGCAATACACAATAAAAATGCCCCAACACCCCACCTTGAAATCCAGGAAGCCTCAAGGGACCCCAAACCACACAAGGTTAATACCGGACCAGGGATACTCCAGGAATTATCATGTGGTAAACTAGGGCTGGGTCATCCAGAGGTAGGATGGCCCACCGAACCCAAAGTGCCCGTGCGATATGAACCACAAAGGGGACACTACGACACCCCCCCCCCCCCCCCCCCCCCCCCCCCCCCCCCCCCCCCCCCCAAAAAAAAAGTTACAATTCCCCTCCGCACAATATATATATATATATATATATATATATATATATATATATATATATATATAATGTATGTATACTGCTTAAAACAATTGAAAGGCCACTTGGAAAATTCTCTCGCTATTTCACAACAGAACGGAAACAATCCAAAAACAATGCTTTCGAACTTTACTTCAGCCATTAATCAAAATACCAATGACACAGTGTTATGGGCGGGGTAGACGTGTGGATGCTTAGCTGGTAGATTATATTAATATTCTATAAGCATCACTCGCGCTCCTCGTAACGCACGCCCTCCACCCATAAATGCGGGCGGGAAAACCAAGGAACAATTTCTACAATTTAATGAACCACTTTATGGGATCAATTAACAACATCTATTCAATCAAGAAAAGAAAACTTATTCTTCAGTCAATATTTGCCTCATTGCCTAGGTTTCGGAGGGGAGGAGGGGGGTGGTCTCACAACCACACACACACACACACACCCACGCTCGAACTCGGCTAAGCTCACACAGTTCTCAATGTCTGTGGGGGCGCCGTCCCACTTCTTGCCGCTTACTGTCGTCGCGTTGTCCCTGCTGGCACGGACTTTACACCCTCACACCTGAGGATGAAGGCGAGGGGTTGACCTCCAGTTTTTGCTGGCCTACCCCTGCCCACTTGTTGGTCCCTGGAGTCTCAGCCGGGTGCCAGTTTTCCCGTCGGGGCCGCACTTCGCCCCCCACTCAGCCTCTCAGGTTGTCGTCGGCGCCGGACGTCCGCCAGGGATGTCCCCCCTCTTCGGCTCCCTCGCTGGAGCCTCGGCAGTACACTGGGCCTATTAAACTTTGCCCAAGTCTCTGGCCACTCCGCCCACTGGACCGTCCTGTGGGGGTCTCCTTTGTACTGCCGACACACCGACACTTCACCGTGGGTCACACCTGACTGGGAGTGTGTCACGCACAGGAATCTCAGGGCACTGCCGCCGACTCCTCTCTCACACCTGACCCAAAGTTCCCTCACCGGAGATTCACGGAAGTCACACGGACGACGGGAATCTAGGAACGCTTGGTGACAGTCTCCAAAATCCCTACTGGTTGCATGTCCCAGACAAACACTACAAGCAGGGCAGACCCAAACCTTCACGAGATTTGGGGGTTGGCCTTTCCCCCCGTCGGATCTCGTCACAGTCACAGACACCTCTGTTCCCTGTCTCAGAGAGCTACTGTGATTCTGCCCTATGGGTCTCGCTCTCGTGGTCTCCTCGTGAGTCCACAGAGTTCACACTTCTCCTGAGTCTCAGGCCTCTCCTTGGTGTTGTACCTTGCTTGAGAGCGGTGAACGAGAGCCCAGTTGTCTTCCCTCTCGCTAACTTATAACATGTCCTATATCACACACACTCGGGGGGGACACCCCCCCTCAGCTTCATACATAGTAGCTCTATTGGCTAGCACATCTCTGTCCAATACCCTGTCTCAACCAACCAACATCCAGCCAGCCCCCCCCCCCCCCCCCCCCCCTACTCATACACAGGCACACATTATGTATGTAGCTCTAAGTGAAGCCACCAGGCTAATCACCCCGTCAGATTTTAAGGAAGGCACTGGCATCCGACCACATGGAGTTAACTGGGGAGGATAAACGGGAGAAGTTCTACCCCTAGTCTTAATTAGGGACAGTCAATGACTGTTCCAGACCCCTACTCCAAACCCCCCGAACCCGGGATCCCCAC
>JADBJO010006134.1:103931-106431 GCA_016801955.1 Conus betulinus
CTTGCCCACTGATCTCTGGTCCATGCTAAGTGACGCTGGGCCCAAGCCAAACGAGCAGCACGGTGAGCTGGTGTCAGGACAAGACGGACGGCTGGTCGTCTCACTGACGGTGACATTGCCGGCTGCTTGCAGCTGCCCCCTGAGTGTGTCGGAAGTGGCCGTTCTCTGCCTCAGAGCTGACAGGACAACAAACCTGTCCTGCTGCCTGGAGGTGGACCTTGGGCGTCCTGGACGTCTTCGCTCAGCAACACTTCCTGTCTGGTTGAAGCGGTCTCTCAAAGTCTGAATGACTGAATGGGCGACTGACAGTCGACGACCAACCTCTCGCACCCCCACGCCCTCCTGAAGCCACGCAATTGCCCGCCCTTGGTCATCCTGACTCAGTCGTTGTCTCCGAGGCATGGTTGCAAAAGTGCCGTAAACACAGGCATAAATGCCCACCAGTCTTTCAAAACTGGCTGACCTGTGTTCAGATAAGACATGGGTTGCACGTGCATTGCAGTATTCCTGCAGTTCAGATGTGCTTTGTTGCACAGGCCTGTGATTTGCACCCTTTTTTTGCGTGCAGTATGTGCACATTTCAGTTCACCGCTGTGATGTGCATGACACAGTCTGAGTTGATTTCTGATCAAATTCAAGTTGACTGATCAAGCATGCAACCAAATTCAGTAAGTTTGGGTGGGTGCAGTGCCGTGTTATTGGAAAAAATAAAGTCAAACAAGGTACCCTAAAAAGTGGTAGTGGCCTTTCAATTGTTTTGAGCAGTATATGTATATAAACAACTCACGCCCAATACCATTCACCCTTCGCACACTCGAACCATCTTTTTTTTTTTCCACACAATTAATTCCCACACTCCAAGTTTTTCCACTTCCTTCACGAGCGTTCACGGTTTTGTGTGCACTAGTGACCAGCAGACGAAGCGCCGAACGATGAAGAATCGACGATGTCACAAGGTTCAACACGGAGCCACTGATTTAAAGTACACTGTGACACACATTGAAGAAAGTGAAGAGCCCAGCAACTCAGCAGCAGGAGGGGGAGCTCCGACGCTCGCAGAAGGATGAGCTCGTCCCCTCCCAGTCGTTCGTAGGCCTAGCGATGACCTAGAGGTCGGCCAGAAAGAAGTCGGAAACAGGGCAGTACCAGGTAAGATGCCTCACACCAGAGATTGCAGCAGCAGAGCGGTCAAACCCTGTCGACACCTGGACATAAAATAGTTTCATGACTACTCTGGCCGCAACTGATCATAGAACTTCTTCGGGCACACCAGAACTACAACCCATTGTCTCTGCGACTTCAATGTCGGCCAAGGTATTTGAACCATCAAACCAAGTGTAACACATACACAAACAACCCAATCTGGCACTCACAATTCTACCAAACGGGACATAAATCAGCCTACAATATCCATAAAAAAAACAGAGTGCACGAAATAAAAAACAAAACAAAACAGTTGTAACTTCCGATTATGAACACCCCGGCTTTCTCCATATTCTGGAACATCGAAGTCAACAAAGTCATTTAATAATACTGTCAATGTGATAAAAATTATAACAACCATCCTTTCACATACCACACTATCAATATCATATTATTCCATATCTCTCAATCGACACACCTCAAACGGTATGTACCCAAGTGGGACAGGATGATGCCATAAATCAATCAACGAAATTATCCACAGGGAATTTACAAAATAATAAAAAAAAAAATTACCGTTTTCTTCAACGGCATATGATGAATGCCAAACGATTCAACAACAACAATCAACAACACAGGAGAGCGGAAGCGCTCGCCGCTGCTGAATAAGAGACAATATTGGGTCAACCCCGATATAATATCATAATCCGATAATAAAATGAATGACCACTGTCACTGCCCTGAACTCAAACAGCGCAGTATCACCAAAAACCGATAGCGATCGAAAACAAATGACCGGCAAGGCCATATATAGTAACGAAGACCCAGACATACTAACAAAAGCGAGCGACAGGACGGCGCCCCCCTGCTGGCTGTACGTGACTAGGCATACGCCTAATCAATTTCAACTTGCAACCAAATCACTGCACTAACTTAAAAATAACACAACAAATTTAAAAACTACCTATTCCACTTCCAATCATAATCACAAAAAGAAAACATAATGCATTAAATATATCAATGCATAACACCGCAAATATTCCTCAATTCAAACCACCAATGTCATAAAATTCACCAACTTCACACAAACAACCGTATACCATTTCGTTTCCCGCTACAATAACCACCTTCACACTCCCTCTTCCCCCTACTCGAAGTCAAACCACACCACCATCCCCCCCCCCCCCCCCCCCCCCCCCCCCCCCCCATTTTCGCTTCGGCGCAAAAAAGCCATCCTTCATATGAAAAAAGGGCAAACGAAAATAATTTTCTTCTCCAATCAAAAGAAAAATAAGAATAAAAAAAAAAACAACTATTATAATCCTCATCAATTTTCATATATACGAACTTATGGTTT
>JADBJO010006134.1:108931-126431 GCA_016801955.1 Conus betulinus
CCCCCCTTTCCTTCCCGAGTAGTTACATCCGGTCATTATACCTACTCCGGATGGACCGAGCGGCAGCCAACAGCTAGGTCCCCTCATGTGCTGCCCCACTCTCACCCCACCCCTCACATTTCCACACCCCTCCCCCCTCCCCCCTTCCCCCATCCCTGAGCAGTGAGTCAGTAATGAAAACCAGACCTTGATAATGTCCAGTGCCTGGCGTTCTCTCTCACTGTGTCAAGCCGTGCCACGCCACGGTTATTCAATTCGGACTCGGGCAAAAGCTATATAATAAACTAAAGATATCAACTCAACTTCTCTCTCTCTCTCTCTCTCTCTCTCTCTCTCTGACATGCTCTGGTTCAGTCAAGGTGTTGGAAGCTTCTCTTACATCTCACACTGTCCTATCAACGTCACACTAAATCACTTTCAGCCTCGTATCTCTGAGTGAATAATACTATCTCT
The DNA here is from genome assembly GCA_016801955.1 of Conus betulinus. Taxonomy (NCBI): domain Eukaryota; kingdom Metazoa; phylum Mollusca; class Gastropoda; order Neogastropoda; family Conidae; genus Conus; species Conus betulinus. The sequence goes on from JADBJO010006134.1 coordinate 109,385, forward strand.
CTCTCTCTCTTTCACTCTCTCTCTCTCTCTCTCTCTCTCTCTCTCTCTCTCTCTCTCTCTCTCTCTCTCTCAAAACGATAACGGTACATAGGAATCTTAGTCATTAGTCAGTTGCAGTGTTGATTTATTAACATCCCACATCACCTGAGTAAGATCCCCAACATTTCCCAAACGCTGCTGAGTAACATCTCCTAACATACCTGAGCTCAATTCCTTTCCCTCACAGCATACCACAGGGACATCAGATAAGTCTCTCTTCGTTCTTTGTTTGTACTGTCCTAAATGTTAAATGTGATCTATTATTTTTTTTACTTGAAGAAGACCCAAGAGGTCGAAATGCATCGTGTCTTGTCTTGTACTTTGTTTGTCAATGTCCTTGGCGGCAACTAACCCCCACTCTTTCTAAATTTTTTTTATCAATTCCTTTTGTATCATATAGTTCTACGACCCACACAGCACAATTCCTTTAGTGTGATACTTCCATTGTCTAGAGCAGGGGCGACCATCCCCAACCAGGCGGGCCCTTGGGTGGCAGATAGGGGGTTACCCACAGATGTGTGGGTTAGCTGCAATATAAGTCAGGCTTCCCTGATCGAATACGCAGTTCTGAACCAAATGGTCATGTTCCTAGCAGGATGAGGTGGGGCAATAGGCGGCACCCTTTTTGTCCACTGAAATGCCCCATATGTCCCACAACAGGTGCATTGTGCGATCAAAAGCCGCGCTATAAAAACTCTTAGGCCGGAGGAAGAACATCCCAATGAACAAACCATCTCCAGGTATGGACAAATAGCCAGGTAGACTGGACTTGTCAGCTCCGTAAAGCAGCCAGCCTAGGAGAGCGTTCACTCTGATATGAAAACAAGATGAAGTCGGATGTCTTCAGCAGTATAATGCATCTCCACTCAGGATAGGACTGCCGTTGTGCGTATGATTCAAACGACGAGTTATTGCAGTTACGTTAAACTTTGTGTCGCCAGGTGTCAGTCTGTGCACATATCTCTTGGTGACCCTTATCAGACGAAATATTTTGTTCGAGACTTACCTTCCCCCCTACCTCCCTTAACTGATGAATCGTGATCGTTTCGTGTAAACTCTTTAAAATGTGAATGCCTCAGAACCTACACGATTATGTATATACGCCACTGAAGTCACAAAAATTGATGCATTTCATTCGTTACAACTATTGGACCGAGAAGCGCATATTTTCTCTAAACTGGTATTTTGCACAATTAATCTTGACACCATTTTTAATCCTCCGCCGGCCAAACCCATGAATATTTCTTGATTTCACAAAAAGTATGAGAAAAACTGTAGAATCCAAAAAAACGTATATTAAAAGTAAAGTCCGTAAGCTCTCATTTTGTGTATATCGCATGTTTAGGATCTTTTCCGCGCAAGCTTGTGGCGACTACACGTAATGACTGACGGTGTCGACCTCTCTTCAACAGTCGCCGTCTTCGTTCCACTCTTCGTCGTTGTCAGAGTTTTGATCTAAGTGGGTATTCTACGAAATTCAGACTTCCCGATCGAAATCTTGACAACGGCCGCATTTCTGTGATAAAAACAACTGAAAATGTATGAAAAAAAAATTATCTGGTAGTTCGTTTCAGCACAGTATTTTTTTTTTTTTTTTTTTTTTTTTTTTTTTTTTTTATCAATAATCACATCAAAAAGCTGACGTCGACGGTCAGACGAGGAGGAAAGCCTGTTCCGTTTTGTATTATTATTCAAAGGCAAGGTTCTCCCGCTCAGACACAGTCTCGGATAATCAAATATATATGTGTGAAAAGAGTGAAATGCCTCCTATTTGCTCATTATACAATTATTTCATGCTGTTTGTTTTTTTTTTTTTTCTTCGCAATAGTGAAAAATATAGATCTAACACAACTCGTTAAAAATGGGTTCTCTCTCCGACTCTACCAATGTATGTGTTGTGGAGGAATATAATTTATCCGCTTTTCAACACTGGCTGATTTTATGTTCTTGTCACTAAACATGTTGGTATGTTTGAGTTCATGTGCATTGGTGTGTGTGTGTGTGTGTGTGTGTGTGTGTGTGTGTGTGTGTGTGTGTGTGCGTGCCAGCCTGTCTGTGTGTACATTTACATGCGCTCATGTGCGCTTCTCTCTCTCTCTCTCTCTCTCTCTCTCTCTATGTGTAAGAGTATGTGTGTGTGTGTGGTAGTGACGCGTGCGAGCGCGTGTGTGCATGCGTTGCGAGCGTGTGTGTGTGGGCGTGCGTGCGTGCGTGTGTGTGTGTGTGTGTGTGTGTGTGTGTGTGGTGGGTGGGTGTGTCTTTTGTGAGCGCGCGTTGCATGCGTGCGTGCGTGCATGCGTGCGTGTGTGTGCGTGCGTGTGTGTGTGTGCGCGTGTGTGTGTGTGTGTGTGTGTGTGTGTGTGTGTGTGTGTGTGTGTGTGTGCAGCATGCGCTAACACGTGAGCACAAGCTGATGTATGTATGCATGCGTTTTCCTTTTTCAAACATCATTTTGACATCAGAAAACTATAGGTCTGTTTCCAAACCGACCTCCCATCGGTACCTGCTTAATTAAGGACACACCAATCCAGAAAACGAGTAAAACGGCCGTTCAAGATACCGTAGAAAGTATGCTTTAAAACAAAACAAACAAAAGATCACACCAGTCAAACGCACGCACGCGCGCGTGCGTGCACTAACAGAGAGAGAGTTCAGATAATTTATTCAATAAGGCCAAAGCCCCATATGAACGAGGGGCGGTAACAATGTTTAACATGTATCATCATGCAATTTCAAGCAGAATTCATAGTCCATTACAAGCATGTTTTTTTTTTTTTTTTTTTTTTTTTACCACGAATCATGAAAGAAGTTTTGTCTTAACTGAAAGGCTTTATGCAAATACAATGCTAATTTACGTACTATTCTTTCATCTTTCGATGACATAAGTAGACAAAATCGAAATAAACATGGATTCATATAAAATTTTGCTGGAATATATTTTCACTCGTAGATAATTCAGAAAAGAACATGTTAGAACAAAATGAAGCTCGTCCTCATTAGACTCCTTACACAATGGACACACTAACTCATTACCATATATAGTTTTTAAAGCGATACACATGTGCATTAATTTCAGATATGCCAAATCTAAATTTAGTGACAAGAACCCGCAAATGTATATCCAAATCAAATGAAAGATATGTCTTCACCAGATGACCAGAGGTATAGCTTCTATACATTTTAAATCTTTCACTTGCTTTTATATGACTTTCCCAGTCCTGCCATCTGCAGTCAATTAATCTCTGGCGCGTAGAGTTTGTACAAAAAATTTTTCTTGACCAACACCTTGGCACTCCCACATAAACCAAACCAAATTCATAAAGAAATAATCGAATGTTTGATACCCAGTTGTTTTTTTCCCTTTTGAGTCCAAGTCGTATAACATGGTGTAAGATTTCCTTGGTAGTCGATCAATGCTCATTTTAATAATTTGAACCAGTAACGAATGCACCTAATTGCCGCATTTATATACAGTGGGTACCTGTTTGTTTCTCCATACACTAAATCATTTGGAGTTCTTACATGCACTCCCAAAAACTTTTTAAGGCCAAATAAGTGGACTGACTCGCAGTGCATTCTGATTTTTCTGTCCAGTCCCCACAGCTCTGATCCATATAGTGCAATCGGTTGTATGTAAATATCGAAAATCTTGACAAAAAGTTCTAAAGAATTGTTATTCAAAAGGTATAGCTTTCTCAAAATATATAACAAACGATTCTTTGCTCTTCCAGAAAGATCTCTACAAAGCGGCTACAAAGCTTAAAACGAGTTGAGAAAAAGATTCCAAGATACTTGTAGACATTAAACTACTGGCATGGCAATATCATTGTATACCCATCTCTTTCCCTGGCTGACAAGTGGCCCCCTTTCCTAAAAACTATTACATTACTTTTATCCATGTTTACCTTCAATTGAAGCTGGTCAGCTGAAGTCATCAAACTATTTAGTTGTGTTTGCAAACCAATAACCGTTTCAGATAGTAAAACTATATCGTCAGCAAACAATAAGATAAACAGTTCCATATAAATCTACAGTAAACCTAGCACCATGTCTTCCGTTATTTATTACTTCTAGTGCTAACTCGTTTATAAAAAAGAGAACACAAAATAGGGCTGCAAACGTCACCTTGTTTTACACCTCTAGTACAATTTATATAATCTGTGAGTTTTTTGCACCGCATCGAATTCTTGTTTTGACAACATTATACATGCTTCTAACACATTTAAAGAGTCTTCCCGTAATCCCGTTTTGAATAGGATAGGCCATAATAAATCTCTGTTGATTGAATCAAACGCCTTTTCAAAGTCAATAAATGCTACGTACAATTTGCGATTGAGGGAAAACTGTTTCTGGATTAGGGCCATAAGAGTAAACACATGATCAATAGTTGAATATCCATGTTTAAAAAACCCTGCTTGGTATTCACCAGTTATTTATTTTCCTCCACATACTCTTGTAGCCTTTGATTGATAATGGCGCTGAATACTTTACTACATATATCTGACAGAGAGACACCCTCTATAATTATTGGTATTATTTACATTACCCTTCTTATAAAGTGGAAGGGTCACAGACTCACACCAGCTTTCAGGAAAAATACCCCTTTCAAATAATACATTAAAGAATTTCACCAAAAAATCAACAACTTTTTTCACAAGGAGTTTTCAAAAACTCTCCGATTATTCCATCAGGCCCAGCAGCTTTTTTTTTTTTTAACTTTTCTAAGCGCTAACAGAACTTCTTCACGAGAAATTGGGCGATTCATATATTCGTTATCAACTTCCCGGAAAGTTATCACTACCACTACATGATAAACCTTTATCCAACAAAACTTTGAAGTGCTGAAACCACTTATCTAAAGATATGTTATTTTTTGGTGTTGTTTCTTTTTTAACGAAATATTGAACATACACGTCCAAAATCTTTTTGGTTATTAAATTGAAGCCAATAATTTGTCTAGTGTATTCCTATTGAATTGTTTTTTTTTTTTTTCATTTCTAAAAGCTTTTTGTATTCTCTTCTAGCCTTTGTGTATCTATTACTGTCTTCTTTAAGTTTATCTCCCCTGACATCATTTCCGACAACAGAATCATATTGCTTTGATCTCCGAAATGTTCTTAGTAATCTGCGCAGCTGAGTTCTATTGCTTTTGCAGTCTTCATCAAACCAACCCTGCTTACGACTGTTCAAATCCAAATTCATAGTTTTCTTCATGCATGCAGCAGCACACTCTTGAATACATTCATTAAACACATCCAGTGCATCATTAATGTTCACGTCGATAAGTTCAAGGGCAGCTTGTAATTTATCGTGGACTTCTTTCTCGCACAGATTCCTGTAAAATATACTACTGTATTCGTCACACCACACAAATTTTTTGAATCACATGCACACCATCGCTATCTTCGGTCTTATATACATTATCATGGCAAAAACAATGCAGTATTCAATGGGAAAATGATCAGATTCGAATCGTTCAGCAACAATCAATTCAGACACCTCAAACAATAAGTCGTAAAGATTACTGGACATAAATAAATAGTCATTCACACTGCTCCCGTTTTCACATGTATATGTATAACAACCTTGCTGGTCGCCATTACATAATCCATTAATATAATCAGATCCAACGCAGTGCACATATTTAACAAAGATTTGCCGTAGCTATTAACACATTCATCTTGAGAATGCCGGTCACCAATAACCGAATGACTTTTAAATAGAACATTGTCATTGTCATAAACAGGGCGAAATGGAGAAATATTCGAGATTCTGCTGTTCAGATCACCGCATAGAATGATATAAGCATCTTCCATCTGTATCAACAAGTCTGTCAAGCACTCTTCAAGCATATAATTATTCCACTGTCATAATTAAAGTGTGAATAGAAAGGAGACCCCTCCGGTGGAATATAAGCACATACATAAAGTACATCATTCAGACATCCAAACAACCGTTTATCAATAACAAACGCACATATATTTTCATAGTTGATATCTAAATAACACACGAACGGAGCAAATTCATCCCTTATAAGACATATAATTCCACCCGATCTCCTCCCTTGTTTGGTGAACTTTACAGCAGGTTTATAATATATCTGAAATCCAGGAAATAAATCAGGGTCACAGTTATCTTCAAAAGTCTCAAGAAGACAAATAAAATCAAAAGATGTAATGTATGAAAAGAAATCATGAAATATAAACTTAGAGCGCAAGCCATTCACATTCCATGATAAGACTTAAGAGAAAACGATTTTATATCAGCATCAAAACGCAAAGCTTTATTACAGAAGTGGAGATATCGTCCTTCATATTACCACAAGATAGATTTCCATATTCTCCCTCCCCACAAGTTATTGGAGTGCTAGGATTGTCACATGAAAACAAGGGATGACTGTCGGTTTCAAACCCAACCGGACCAACCAGTTCCAAATCCCCACGTGCCACATGTGTGGTCGTCGACGGGCTGTGTGAATCAGCTTTGGGACATTCCGGTGTAAGTGCTGTATTTGTACCCGTCTCAAATTCAATCCCAGAAACATTCGTCTGAATATCGGGCCGGCCGTTTTCCTATTTTATTTCTCTAAGTGAATCATGCACATCAAGCCCATACTTTTTACCATTAATAAATAGATGATCATACACCATGCGTACCTGTTTGCCCTCAGCCTTAGCTTTTTTTTCAGGTGTGGGCCCAATTTACGCCTGATGTCACGTACGCCTCGAGAGAAATCCTCCCCAACAAACACGTTTGTTCCCTTCAGTTTTTGCTTCGCTTTTAATATTTTCATTTTTTGCTTATAAAAGGAACATCGAGCGATAATTGGGGAATCGGATCTGGAGCTCAGTCGATGTACACGATCAAATTCGATAGAATCAGTAATATCAAGCTTGTCTGTGATCAAATCCTGAACCAAACCCTCACACTCTTCACTAGTTTCCCCTTCCCTTTTCTCCATACCATAAAAAATCAGGTTATTTCTTCTAGACCTGCCCTCTAAATCGTCACATTTTCTTTCTAAGTCATCCACTTTAGAGGTCAGATCACTGTTCTTTTGTTGCAGCAAGTCATTCTCACGACGAAGATCGTCTACCTCGTCCCTCAGTCCACTCACAAGATCCCGGAGAGCACCATGATCCTGTCGTAAGAGAGACAGTTCCTCTTTCACATTGTCCAGCTTGCCGTTAACAGAGCTCTCCATATCATTTAGTTTTGACATCAGGTCGGCCATTGAAGGTTCCTTTCCCGGTCGTGGGTGGTAGGATGAAGACGGGTCTGTCGTCCGGAACCAGAAGAGCCGGAGACATTTGTATCTGGATTAGGGCCGGGGTTCGATTCAACATCACCACAGCGCAGGAGCAGTACACCATCACCATGACGTTTAAACAAATTGTCCCCCCAGAACAGAAGGACGAGGGTTAGTCCAAACAGAACACCGGTTCGCCGTGAACGAACTGTCAACATGGAGATACGCATCGACTGCTTAACAATACATCTTTTCCACATAAACGATTGGATATTGGCAAAAAAGAACCACATGTTGATCTGAAAACCAGCGGGGCGGAAGGCATGACACCACAGCAAATAGTCTGTCAAGTTTCGGCACAACGTAGAGACAACGTAACACACACCTCCAACCTTTCTGCACTTACAAAGCGCCCCCCGAGAGAGAGAGAGAGAGAGAGAGAGAGAGAACAACTGACAGAGAACACAAAAGCAAAAGAGAAGAAGAAAACTCAAATGAAATTGTTCACTCACCTGATGCTCCCTCTCTCCTAACCCCTGTTCCTCTTCTAGCTCCCCATCGCTCATCCCCCATCATACCTTCACATACAGACACAGCACACACATGGACAGACACGCACATACTCACATGCACACACACACAACACACACACACACACGTACACACACACACACACGCACGCACACACGCATGCACACACCCACACACACCCACCCACCCACGCACACTGAGAGAGAGAGAGAGAGAGAGAGAGAGAGAGAGAGAGAGAGAGAGAGAGAGAGAGAGAGAGAGAGAGAACAAAAGCAAAGAGTTGAAATCTCAAAAGAAATTGTTGACTAAGCTGATGCCCCCTCTCTCCTACCCCCTCTCCCTCTTCTAGCTCCCCATCCCTCACACACACTGCTCCCCCCCCCCCCCCCTCATCCCCCGCCCCCTCCCCATTTTCTCCGCCGTGTAGCAGCAGTTGCAAACCAAGAACAAACATGACAATTTTCTACACTGGTCTGTCCCACAGCTGTTTTGGATGACTCATAGTGCGTAGGCGCAGACAGTAACACGAACAGGGGAATTCGTTCGAAAATTGTTGCACAAAGTGATAAACTCACGTCTGTCCACCTCTGTCTGTCTGTCTATCTATCCGTCTGTCTGTCTCTCTCTCTGATCAAACCCAACATACTGGCCTCGCTGTACACATTCATCAATCAACTGCCAACATTACCCGACGCAGAACTGATCTTGAAACTGATACTGTTGAATGTACCTGGATGGAAATTTTTTTTAAAGAAAAAAAAAAAAAAAAAAAAAAAAATCCCAACCAACCAACAAACAAAAAAAACACCGCCGCCACACCATTGACAATCGAAAATGCATATAGAAATCCATCTTCCACATACGAATGGTATGACAATTTTGTGCAAATGATGGATAGGACTGACAATTTTGTACAAATGATGGACTGGATCTGTCACACAAAAATTCAAATATTCTATGGTTACGAGACTTAAATACTGGAGAACGGAGGGGAAGAAGGTGGGTGGTTCATACACGCTGGAAGTGACAGGGTGAAGTGGAGGGGCGGAGGAGGTGGTGGCACATCAACAAAGCGTAGAATGGAAAAGAAGCGGGGCTAAAACGCGCAAGTTGACAGACAAGTTGCACGTGCGGCACAGTGTAAACAGAGAATGGCGGGCAGAGGCAATTCAAAAGGAAAACAATAGGCCTACCTGCCAGTCTAGCCAACATAATAATCCACACAATGCGTAGGTCCAGGGGCAGAGTGGCCAAAAACTATAATCCCAAAAGAAGACAACATTGTCACAATCACGCCAGTACAACTTTCATGTCACAGAGCATACTAAATCACAAGGAATAATGAAAACATAATGGAGAGCAAAACAAGCTCAGCCTGTCAAGCGAAGGGACACTACTCTCTATTAAGCATCCCCAGATGAACCTATAGTTAACACTGGAATTGCTGCAAGAAATGATTCTACCTGACCAACTCAAGGCAGCAAATTTATTTGACGAATATAAAAAGCAGAGAAACTTTGTTTCAAATGAAGTTGAAAAAGCCAAAAGAGAGCACTTCAATCAAATGGTTATGGATGCAAAAACCACAGCGCCCATCTGGAGGGTAATTAACACTGTTGCACACAATAAGCGTACAGGTTCACAAAATTCAACTACGAACGTCACTCCAGACAAATTTAACACACATTTTCTGTTATTATTAGACATCCTGACTCAAGCTTCACACACTATAGGAGTATCTTATGAATATAGATGTCCGACTTCCCTAATATCATTTTGCAGCAAAAAACTTGGATCCAGTAACTCATTCATGATTCCCTCTCTTGCTGTACAAGAAGTAGAATGCCCATAGCGCAGTTAAAGAATGAAAAAACTCCATGGGGCCTGATAACATACCCACATTTCTACCCAAACTCGCTCCACCTCACATTGTTGAGTCTCTTACATACATATTTATTTTGTCCCTTGACACTAATGTCTTCGCTCAAGCATTCAAAAATGCCAAAGTGATTCTCCTTCTAATATCAAATGATTCATCGGATCCAAATATTTTCAGACCTATATCCTTATTATCAATTCTACCCCAACCCCTTGAAAGACACATACACGCACTCGTATCTCAAAACATGGAGAAAAATAAACTATTTCACCCACTGCAATCTTTATTCCGATCTAATCACTCCTGCCACACAGCATGATCACGAATGTGTGGCTCATGGCTTTCAAGTAAAAACCAATCACAAATGACAGGAGTTGTCTTTCTTGACTTCAACAAGGCGTTTAATCTTGTCGATCATTCCATTCTTTTAAAGCAAATTGTCAATCTATTTAAAGCAATCCCTCGACAGTCTCGTTATTCCAACCACACCTGAACGATAGGACTCAGTATGTGGTACTTAAAGGCAAAAACCTCCGCTTCAGACTATGTCAGACATGGAGTCCCACAAGGATCAGTACTAGGCCCCCTCCTGTTCTGAATCTTCATCAATGATTTATCATTATCCATATCAGATGAAAGAGTCACGATAGATTTATGACAGATGACTCGTCACTCCAAACGAATGGTAGTGATCTACAGACAATAGAAACATCTATCCAGGAAAAGTCCAAATGACGTGTCAGATTGGTGTAATTTAAACGCAATGGTCATACACCTAGCCAAAACCAAATCTATGATCATAGCCACTCGCCAAAAGCACCAATTGACTTCTCTTTGCCTAAAACTTCAGTTGAATTTCACTTCTATCGAACAGGTAGATGACCATCGTGTTTCAGGGGTAACAACAGATAAAGAATATGATCCGAATCATGTTCACAAGATAATCTCAAAAAATGTTTTTCCTGTTATTTCAATTAAAGCAATACATCAACAGTACTGTGCTTTCACTTTTTTTCAACGCATACACAATGTCACGTATCAATTACGCGCTTAAACAGTGTGGGATCGGAGTAGTGATGTCCACAAGAAAGGCTGAGTTCTCCTCATAGACGTGCAGCAAAGCTACTCCTTCCAGCTGCATTGCTAACAACAGATGAAAAACTAAAAGCACTAAACCTACTTCTTCTAAGTTAACAACTGGAATTCAACAAGGCATCATTTATGTTTTACATTTCGACAGGTACCATGCCATGTTATATCAATGCCCCCCCCCCCCCCCCCCCCCCCCCCCCCCACCCCCCCCCCCCCCCCCCCCCTTTTTTTTTTTTTAATAGAAAATTGAACAGCTCTTTTGGCTCGAAGAAATCCCTCCTCCCCTACCCCACGCATTGATCAATACAAAAACAAGCCTAGCTTACCCTGGGCCAAGTATCTGGAACTCACTTCCAGTGAGTCTACAAAATGCGAATACGTTCACACTTTTCAAGAACTGTTTACATAAACATTTCACGTCTCAATAATGTGATTATTCAATTAAAATGATTGACATCCATTGGCAAAGTCTTCTGTAAACCCATCCTTTGAATTCACCGTCTAAACATGTAACCTACTCCATTAAATCGCTCATCCCTATTCCCACTCTGTCTACCATCCCTTTTCTCGTCTCACTACCTACCTTTCTTTCTCCTCCTCAACCCCCCCCCCCCCCCCCCCCCCCCTCCCCGTCGACCTCCCTCTCTCTCTCTCTCTCTTTCTCTCTCTGCGCGCGCACGTGTGTGCATGTGTGTGTGTGTGTGTGTGTGTGTGTGTGTGTGTGTGTGTGTGTGTGTGTGTGTGTGTGTGTGTGTGTGTGTGTGTACATATGTGTGTGCAGGTGTACATGCGCGCACATGTGTGTGTGTGTGTGTGTGTGTGTGTGTGTGTGTGTGTGTGTGTGTGTGTGTGTGTGTGTGTGTGTGTGTGTGTGAGAGAGAGAGAGAGAGAGAGAGAGAGAGAGAGAGAGAGAGAGAGAGAGAGATTGAGAGAGAGAGAGAGAGAGACTACAATAATATGTTAATCTGACAGTAAATATGGCTTCAGTCAGTCAGTCAGTGTGTGTGTGTGTGTGTGTGTGTGTATGTGTGTGTGTGTGTGTGTGTGTGTGTGTGTGTGTGTGTGTGTGTGTGTGTGTGCGCGCGCGCGCGCGCGTGCGCCCACGCGCACAACTGTCTCTCTATTCGACTATTTTTGTGTCTCAGAGCCTGCTTACCTGCACCCCATTCTTCTTACCTATAACTATACTTTTCTCTCATTGTGTATCGATACTCCTGTCAGCCGACCCCCCCCCCTCTCTCTCTCTCTCTCTCTCTCTCTCTCTCTCTCTCTCTCTCTCTCTCGTTCGTTATCGTTATCATTATCGTTATCTCTTCTGTAACTGCACTGCTCACTCGAGTTTGCTCCACACTGTATCTCTCTACATTTCTCTCCCATTCTATGTCTCCACCCCTGTCTCTTCTGACCTGTCTCTCTATATTCTCTCCCATCTATGTCTCCACCCCTGTCTTCTGACCTGTCTCTCTACCCCCCATCTATGTCTCCACCCCTGACTTCTGACCTGTCTCTCTATATTTCTCTTCTGTCCTCTTGGCTCTTACCTGTTCCTCGACATTCCTCACTCAGCCACTCTGTTTTGAACGCACTGTCTCGTTCAGTCTACGCGTCGCCTACTTGCCTGCCAATCTGGAAAAAGCGTATGATGCCACTTGGAAACCTGGAACGCTTATGGATCTTCATACACGTGGTTTTCGCGGTCATCTGCCTTTGTTAATTCAAAACTTTTCTGACTGATCAGCAGCAGCTCCAGGTCCGTATTGATAACACGCTATCTGACGTCCATGGGCATGATTTAGGTGTACCTCAAGGGAGTATTCTTTCTCCTGTTCTCTTCAGTAACAAATCTAACGACATTGTTAAATCGGTAAACCAGGGTTCTGAGTCCTTTCTGTTGTTGATGACTTCGCACTCTACGCGGCTGGAGCCTCTCATGCCAGCGTACAGCGTCAGCTCCAACGTTGTGTGGATCAGATTCGATAGTGGGCTGAGAAAAATGGGTTTACCTTTTCAAGCACCAACACACTTTGTATCTATTTTCATAGTTGTCGTCAGTTCTTTGTAGATCCTGAAATTCGTCTGGACAAAACCACCATTCCAGCTGTGAAAGAAGCCAAATTTCTGGGTGTTATTTTTGATGAAAGACTGATCTTTAAAAGTTACATCCAAAGCTTAAAAACTGCTTGTCAGAAAGCACTGAAAATTCTGAGAGTTGTGGCACACACGAGTTGGGGCGCAGATAAGAAAACTCATCTCCATCTTTACAGGGCTCTGATCCGCTCCAAACTGAAGTATGGGTATGTGTGTGGCTCTGCCAGACCTTTCTACCTGAAAAGTCTAGATCCCATCCACCATCATGGGTTTCGACTCTGTTGGGTGCATTCCCCACAACCTCTGTTTGTAGCCTGTGCGATGAGACAGGAAAACCATCTCTCTCGATTCGTCGGTTGAAAACATACCTTAAACTACTGTTTGAATCTATCTTCTGAACACCAAAACCCTGCACATGACTGTTTTTGACCCCAAGTTTCAAAAGAAAGCCGGTGACCACCCCAGTTCCACCCCCCTCCTGAAAATTCGTATAGTTCCCCATTTGAACAAGGTAGGCATAGACCTTGAAGTGGTGTGTGATTTATCCAAGTTTCCTGATGACCCACCATAGACTTTCTTTTACTTCACAGATTCGGTTTGGTTTAACCTCATGCCGTAAAAATTCCACTAGTTCCTTGGCGTAACAGTCCTTTTTCGCTGAACTGTGTTCATACCGTAAACACTCCACAGGTTCCTTGGCGTACCAGCCCTTTTTCGCTGAACTGCTTCCGAATTCCAAGTTTTCCATTGCGTACAACTTTCACCGACGGCTCCAAATCTGAGGAGGGGGTTACCTTTGCTGTGTTTTGTGCAACATGTCCTCAAAAATGTTCTAAACCACATTCCCAATGATAGCTCCATCTACACTGCTGAGTTGACAGCCTTGGTCTTGTCTCTCGAAATGGTGTCTAAACCAAAACATAAAGATTTCTTCATTTCGTCGAACTCTCTGCATTGTAGGCCATTGCCGGTCGTATGCTCCAGCACCTTCAACAGCTGAAGCTATTCGAATTGTACAGTTTTCTGAAATCAGATGGGTATAACGTAGTTTTTGCTTGGGTTCCCAGCCATGTGGGCATTCGAAGCAATGAAGTGATTGTTGAACCTGCCAAGAGTGCGATAAGGAGAAAGTTCACCAGACTGTCTATCCCTCACACTGATCTGAAACCCCAGTTCCAGGCTTATGTCAAAGACCTTTGGCGAGAGGAACGGAACTCGCCGACGGATAAAACACTATTTAAAAGCCGTCCAAACCTGAAAGAGTTTTTACCATGATCCCGAGGCGGCCGTAAAAAAAGAAACAGTTTTGTGTCGTTTACATACATGCCACTCCGTTTACACCCATTCTTATCTTTTAAAAGGTAAAAAATTCCGTGTTGCATTCCATGTCATGTACCACTGGAAAAAGCGTATGATGCCACTAGGAAACCTGGAATGCTTATGGATCTTCATACACGGTGAAACAGTTTCTTTTAGTGTTGGGACTTGCATGATACGAGACATAAACACTTTATAGCAGATTCCATGGAAACCTTGTACTGAGATGTCCCACTTGATGTGATCTTTGAATTTCTGAAAGAGACTAAAATTTTTCATCTGATCTAAGATTTTACCGAGGAAAGATTTTTAACAAAATTTCCAGTGTGTTTTTAAAAGGTGTGATTTAAAGGGTTGTGTAAATGAGTTTTTTTTTCCTTTTTTTTTTTATAATGACTTGTGAGTTGACTTCAACGCGGTGACAGACCTGATATGGCCCTTTGCGGTCGGCTGGACTACAGGCAATATAAACTGTCACATACCTTGTCTGCTAATCTGGTACACGCTCAAGCACGCTCATTAGCCAACATACACGTTAACCATTTACCACTCAACAAACATCATATCCACTCATTAGCCAACATACACGTCAACCATTTACCAACAACAAACATTATATCCACTCATTAGCCAACATACACGTTAACCATTTACCAGTCAACAAACATCCACTCATAAGCCAATATATGTCATGCTACTACTTAGTCAGGAAACATCAGACCAGCTCATTAGCCAACACACATCATACCCACTCATCCGCCAACACACATCATACCCACTCATCCGCCAACACACATCATACCCACTCATCCGCCAACACACATCATACCTACATACATTATCTCCTTTTATCGGTCAACATACGTAATATCCACTCATCAGGCAACACACATCATACCCACTCATCCGCCAACACACATCATACCCACTCATCCGCCAACACACATCATACCCACTCATCCGCCAACACACATCATACCCACTCATCCGCCAACACACATCATACCTACATACATTATCTCCTTTTATCGGTCAACATACGTAATATCCACTCATCAGGCAACACAAATGGTACTCTCATCAGTCAGTATAGATCATATCAACTCATCAGCATCACACATCATACCTACTCAACATCCATGCGCCATGCCCACTCAACAGCCAACGTACAACATATTTCACTCAACAGCCAAAGTTCTTCATGTACCACTCAACAGCCAGCGTACATCATACTCAACAGCTAACATACATCATACTCACTCAAATAGCCAACGTACATCATACCCACTCAACAGCCAACGTACATCATACCCACCCAACAGTCAAAAATACATCATACCCACTCAACAGTCAAAATACATCATACCCCACCCAACAGTCAAAATACATCATACCCCACTCAACAGTCAAACAGTCAAAATACAAAACCCACTCAACAGTCAAAGTCACACCATACCCACTCAACAGTCAAAGTACACCATACTCAACAGCCAATGTACATCATACCCACTCAACAGCCAATGTACATCATACCCACTCAACAGTCAAAGTACATCATACTCAACAGCCAATGTACATCATACCCACACTCAACAGTCAAAGTACATCATACTCAACAGCCAATGTACATCATACCCACTCAACAGCCAATGTACATCATACCCACAAACAACCAATGTACATCATACCCACTCAACAGTCAAAGTACACCATACCCACTCAACAGTCAAAGTACATCATACTCAACAACAGCTATGTACACCATACCCACTCAACAGTCAAAGTACATCATACTCAACAGCCAATGTACATCATACCCACCCAACAGTCAAAGTACATCATACCCACTCAAATGTCAAAGTACACCATACCCACTCAACAGTCAACATATATCATACCCACTCAACAGCTAACATACATCATACCCACTTAACAGCCAACATATATCATACCCACTCAACAGCCAACGTACATCATACCCACTCAACAGCCAACATACATCATACCCATTCAACAGTCAAAGTGCATCATACTCAACAGCCAACGTACATCATACCCACTCGACAGCCAATGTACATTTATACCCAATCAACAGCCAGCGTACCCATCATACATCAACTCAACAGCCAATATACATCATACCCACTCACAGCCAATGCACATCATACTTAACAGCCAACATGCATCTTACCCACTCAACAGCCAATGTACATCATACCCACTCAACAGCCAATGTACATCATACCCACTAAACAGCCAATGTACATCATACCCACTCAACAACCAATGTACATCATACCCACTCAACAACCAATGTACTTCATATCAAACTCAACAGCCAATGTACATCATACCCACTCAACAACCAATGTACTTCATACCCACTCAACAGTCAATGTACTTTATACCCAATCAACAGCCAGCGTACATCATACTCAACAGCCAATACACATATACCCACTCAACAGCCAACGTACATCATGTCCACTCAACAGCCAACATACATCATACCCACTCAACAGCCAACGTACATCATATCCATTCAACAGTCAAAGTACATCATACTCAACAGCCAATGTTCATCATACCCACTCAACAGTCAACGTACATCATACCCACTCAACAGTCAAAGTACATCATACTCAACAGCCAACGTACATCATACCCACTGAACAGCCAACGTACATCATATCCACTCAACAGCCAACGTACATCATACGCACTCAACAGCCAATGCACTCATGCCCACTCAAGAGTCAACTTACCTCATACCCACTCAAAAACCAACGTACATCATATCCACTCAACAGTCAAAGTACATCATACTCAGCAGCCAAAGTACATTATAACCC
>JADBJO010006134.1:131431-136431 GCA_016801955.1 Conus betulinus
TTACCCAAACTGACCCAAACTCAACGAATCTTGCCATCACCAGGGCTGTCTTTTCTTGTGCACAAACGGGGACTCTTAGTCTGTGAGTTCGACAGAAAGAAGATCAACAGCCAGCGTTTTAAGCCAGGATTGTCTGGCTCAGACTGCAGACGACACCAATAATGCAAATCAAATCTGACGCTGAAGCAGCATAGGGCATAACACTGACATTTTCCAGTATTGGATAAAAACTGCAGAGCAATGCGAGAAAACAAACAAAACCTGACGAAATCACACTTATCAAGAGAAGAACAAAGGTGTGAGGAGCTTGGGGAACTTGGCTCCTTCTAAATTCCCAAGTCCTGGAGATTTCTTCCCGGGATCTTAGAGGAACATGCAGAGGGCATGACATTTTCATTTAAGATTTTATTTGATTAAATTGTTGGATGGATGTAGAGAGAGTGGCAATGCTACCTGCAACAAACGTATGGATTTCCCTACTCAGCATTTACCATCATCCCTTCCACTCTGTCCACAAAAGAAAGGAGGAAATAAGAGAGAGAGAGAGAGAGAGAGAGAGAGAGAGAGAGAGAGAGAGAGAGAGAGAGAGAGAGACAGAGAGAGAGAGAGAGAGAGAGAGAGATCAGCAAGCGCTCCCAGCATGGGCAAAGGGAAGTAATCGCATGACATAAAAAGGAAATTCGCTTTAGTGCTCTCTCTTCCTTGAACCCCTCTTCCAAGCTGTGCGTTGGCTGGTTGGTGTGTGTGACTTGGGTTGTCTGATGAGTGAATTTGATGTTTGTTCGTTGATGGCTGGTTCGATGCATGTTGTCTGATGAGTGGATATGATGTATGGTGATGTATGTTGGTGGATGGATATGATGTATGTTGGCTAATGCGTGGGTATGCTAGTTGATGAGTGGGTTTACTTTAATGCATGTTCGGTAAAGTTGGTTTGATGTATGTTGGCTGATGAGTGGGTATGATGTATGTTTTGGCTGATGAGTGGGTATGATGCATGCTTTGGCTGATGAGTGGGTATGATGTATGCTTTGGCTGATGAGTGGGTATGATGTATGCTGGTTAGAGGTTGGGTATGATTTATGTTAGCTGATTAGTGGGTATGATCGTTCGAATTATGAGTGCATATGATGTCTTTGGCTGATAAGTGGGTACATAATAATAATAATAATAATAATGATAATGTATGGATTTTATATGGCGCAATTCTTGGGATCAACTCATTGCGCTCAACACACACTCAAACACTTGCACTGACATGTGTTCACACACACACACACACACACACACACACACACACACACACACACACACACACACACACACACACACACACACACACACACGACACAGGCGCACTTATCATGTTACTGATGAGTTGATATGTTGTATGTTGGCGGACATGATAATGAAAAGATATTTCAGATACTTAGGAATTGTGCCTCAGGAGTCTACTCTTGGTGTATATATATGTATATGGTTCTTGTTTTAGTTGACAGGGTGCGCCAGTATTCAAAAAGTTTTCCTCAGCTCTGTGGTGTCGGTAGGTAATGTTCAAGATAATGTATAGCAGCGCTCGAAATCCTTGTCGGGCTTACGTAATTGATAATTGTCCTAGTGCTTGATAATTTCTGATAACATTTGCGGGATTAAGATTGTGCCTGCTAGGAAATTAGGGCACCCAGGTTAAATTCTTTTTTTTTTTTTTTGCCTTGAGATGTGCTTGATGATTCTATTAAGCATGTTATTAGGTAATAGGCCCTGAACTGTGACTGGTACTGGTAGTCATTAACGGTCGGTTGTTCGTTGGAGTAAATATGATTTACGATCCTACTGAAGCATTGTGTCTTGGAGACTTTGATGGGGACTGAAGTCGTAGGAATATAACTCGGACGGTATAATCACTGTTATGAAGGAATGGTTACAGTTATGTTTGCGGCCGTTGATGGAAATGGAAAGTGAATGGAGTCGGTTTAAATTTGTGATGGAAAGTTTCTGGTGAGAGAGAATTTTGATGTCAAGGTGGCTGATTGTATAAGTCAAGGTTTAAAATTCTAATCAGCTGTCGCACTTTGGGGTGTGACGTGTAAATCTCAGGACTATATTTAATGAGTCAGTATGAAATGCTAAAAATGAAAACACTCAGAACCGTTTACTTAAGTGAAGCAGCAAATAACTTTATTTTTCTGTGGTAGTAAGACATTTTCCTTTTTTCCCCCCTTCTTCACAGGTTCCAGCGAGTTTTCTTACTTTTTTTCTCCTGCACAGCGAATCCATGAGGGTCGGCCCTCTCGGGTTGGGGGGTCGTCTTACCTCCACTTCCACTGTCATCCCTGCCCATTCCTCTGCCTGGAGTGGGGACGCACCTGGATCCGGCAGGGTGTGTTCTGGACTGGATGCCAATTCCATCTTCTGCAGTTCCAGTGTTTGCAGTTCCTCCATCTTCGGTTCCATCTTCTTTTCTTCGGGGTGGGCAAGCACCTCGAGGGACTACTAAAGGTGTAATGTGCGGTACATCATCTGCGTAGAAAAAAAAAATTGAAGAAAAAAAAGAAACCACGCCGCTGTGCTCGGTGTGAATTGTGGGTGGTATATAGTTGGTGCCTAGTAGGTAGGGGACCGGACTCTTCGATTCATCATTACTTTATTTCAGCTGCTTTGTCTCAAGCGCTTCAGTGCAGGTCTTGTGTGTGTGTGTGTGTGTGTGTGTGTGTGTGTGTGTGTGTGTGTGTGTGTGTGTGTGTGTGTGTGTGTGTGTGTGTGTGTGTGCGTCTTTTTTCGTATTGCCGTGTGTGTGTGTGTGTGTGTGTGTGTGTGTGTGTGTGTGTGTGTGTGTGTGTGTGTGTGTGTGTGTGTGTGTGTGTGTGTGTGTGTGTGTGTTTCTTTGTGCATGTGTGTCGAGTGTCCAGCAGGAACTTTGAGTGAGATACTTAAAGTGCAAAATTGGGTTTCGGGTCACTTGAACAATTTAAGTGCTTTGAGTGACATTGGGGGGATTGAATTTGGGTGTAGGGATAGTCTGACACCAGTAGAGAAAAAATTAGTATAAGGAATACAGCTTGGGTGGGGGGTGGGGGGGGTGCGGGGGGTGGGGTGGGGGGTGGGGGGGGGGGTATGCTGAAGCATCACACATCTTGGTTCTGTGGGCTATCAACCTTGTTTGATATTTCAGCCCGGGATTACCAAGTGATGTAATTCTTCGTCTTTGTTCCTTCTGGTATTGGCTTTCAGTGGGCTGATGTGTGTGTGTGTGTGTGTGTGTGTGTGTGTGTGTGTGTGTGTGTGTGTGTGTGTGTGTGTGTGTGTGTGTGCCTCTTGAGGGAAGGGTCCTTACATGTGAATGCGCAGCACATGCGTGCACAGGTATACATAAGGAGCCATGTGATGATGGTCGCGCATTGGTGTCATTAGTCATTAGTATAGGGGGATTTTTTTTTTTTTTTTTTTTTTTTTTTTGTGGGGGAAAACTGCGTGTGTGTGTGTGGATGTAAAGATCTTGGTATTTTCATCCGCTATTCTGTTGGTGAGACTGCGTGTGTGAATGCAAATAAAGCCTTCTGTTTGTGCATCTTATTTCCCTTTGTCCGTGTGTTTGTTGTGTGGCGTTCGTACTCTCAGATAAAAGGGGGAGGGGTGGTTTATAAAGGGAGGTATATTCATAAATCCCTGTCTACTGCCTTATACAGTGACATATCAGGCTCAATCAGAAAGTTCCTTTATAACGAAGCAATCCATATCTGTTTGTCACGTCCTACTTTCTGTCAACATTAGAAAGGTTATCCATCCCAGAGTACCATTCGTGATAACCTTATTGGTTCTAAATATCATTGACAGCATTTTTAATTCAAATTGAGCCCGGACACTGTCTTTGAACTTGACAGCAGCAGTTGATATATTGCCTGGTTTTTATACGAAACGTTTTAAACTTACAGAAAATCCTATATTCTAAAAAAATGTTCTGTCAATTAAGTGTGTTCCCGTAATGCTATGTAAGGTTTTTCATATGGGCCAAAGGCCTAAAAAAGAAAAATCTTCTCCTCCTCCTCCTCCTCTCTTCCTCCTCCTCCTCCTCCTCCTCTCTTCCTCCTCCTCCTCCTCCTCTCTCCTTCTTCTTTCTTCTTCTCTCTTTCTTTCTTCTGGGCTGACTTGAAACGAACTATGATATTTTGACAATCACTATACGTAGAATGGCTCAGGTAACGTATCACAACATACATTGTGGTACATATCGGTATTCATCATCGAATGACAGGAACAGGGGATAGAGAATAGGTGGGTCATGACACAAGTCACAGGGGTTAAGAGATAGGTTGGTCATGACACAAGTCATGACACAAGTCATAGGGGGTGGGTGGGTCATGACACAAGACACAGGGGATAGGTGGGTCATGATACAAGTCACAGGGAATAGGTGGGTCATGACACAAGTCACAGGGAATAGGGGATAGGTGGTCATGACACAAGTCACGGGGGATAGGGGATAGGTTGGTCATGACACACAAGTCATGGGGGATAGGGGATAGGTGGTCATGACACAAGTCATGGGGGATGGGTGGGTCATGACACAAGTCACAGGGGATAGGAGATTGATGGGTCATGACACAAGTCACAGGGGATAGGTGGGTCATGACACAGGTCACAGGGGATAGGGGATAGGTTGGTCATGACACAAGTCACAGGGGGACAGGGGATAGGTAATGACACAAGTCACAGGGGATAGGTGGGTCATGACACAGGTCACAGGGGGTAGGGGATAGGTTGGTCATGACACAAGTCACAGGGGATAGGTGGGTCATGACACAAGTCACAGGGGATAGGTTGGTCATGACACAAGTCACAGGGGATATGTTGGTCATGACACAAGTCTCAGGGGATAGGGGATAGGTTGGTCATGACACAAGTCACAGGGGACAGGGGATAGGTAATGACACAAGTCACAGGGGATAGGTGGGTCATGGCACAGGTCACAGGGGGTAGGGGATAGGTTGGTCATGACGCAA
>JADBJO010006134.1:138931-141625 GCA_016801955.1 Conus betulinus
TGACTCTAGAAATATTGTAGCCTGCTTATTCATGCCAGTGTCGTGTATCCTGTAGCTCTGACTTGAGAAATATTGTAACCAGTAGCGCCGAGTCCAGAAATGTTGTAACCCCTTGGCTCTAGACAATGTCGTATCCTGTAGCGCTGTCTTGAGAAATGTCATTAGCTGTAGCGCTGAGTCAAGGAATGTTGCACCCTGTAGCACTGACTCCAGAAATGTTGTGGTTTGTTGTACTGACTTCCCGATCGAAGAATGGTGCTGATGGAATTGTCAACAGTATTAAGAAACATTCAGCCATGTTGTTTATCGCACAGCCGATCGCCAGGGCCCGTTCCAGGAGATCACGCCGGCACTGCTGTTGTCTTTAATGGAAAACTGCTGAAAATCAGAATTTTGCGAAAATGTGCACTGTGCACATATTTTGCTATTTACCGCTGGTTGAAAACTTGCTTGAAGTCACTGCATCGTGTTTGTATGATGGATTGTACTGGCCAACATGCATCACGACAATATCATGTCACCACCTTTCTCTCTTCCTTTTTTCTGTTTGAGTGTGTAAGTGGGTTGGTTTTTTTGGCTGGTTTTCTTTGCTTGTTTGTTTCCTGCTTGCCATCAAAGCAGTTTTTTTTTTTTTTTTTTTGTTCAATTTTGCGGGAAACATGTCTTTCCACATTTCTACAGTCAGCTACTTTCGCACCAGGTGAATGATACTGCGCATGGGACCTCGGTATATCAGCTTATCCAAAAAAAAAAACTAGCATTCAGACCAACACCCAGGTCCAATGGAAACGAGCAGCACCCCTGCCCACCCCGCCTTTCCCTATCTTCCTTCCTCTTCTTTGAAAGATTCGAACTACGAGCCCTACAATCCTTTGGGTTTCAAGAGGTGGAGCTTATCCGCTAGGCTGCTGCTCCCTTTCCTTTGCCCTGTTTGGATTGGTCGCGCTGCAGGAGCCTCGCAGAGTGGCCTTGAAACTTGGTGCTCATGTTCCAGTAGATGAGGAAGTTACCGGAGGAGTTTGAGAGTGGCCATGACGTGGACCACACAGATGGTGTGTACTGGCGGCCTGGTTCAAATCTGGTACCCGTAAACACTAGAGAGAGAGAGAGAGAGAGGAGAGAGGACTGAGAGCGGAGAGAGGGGAGAGACGAGGGAGAGAGAGAGAGAGAGAGGAGAGAGACAGAGACAGAGACAGAGAGACAGAGAGAGACAGAGACAGACAGCGCGCAGAGACAGAGACAGAGAAGAAAGAACTGAGGATACACGCAACTTGGAAGAAAAATTCCTAAATGCACTGCTTTTTGTCGGCTGGAAATAAAGAAAATACTTTGGTTTAAAGGTTAGAAAAATGAAAAGAATGAGAGAGGAAAGCAATAAAGAAGAAACTACCAGAAAGACGAAGGGTGCACTATTGACAAAGACTGAAATAGAACTTGGGTCGTCGTAGTAACATTGTGTGAAACACACGTCCTCCCCCGTCTGTTCCCCTGCCATGCCTTGGTGGTCGCGCAGATTAGGAATGACACACACAGTAATTTGAACTGTACCTGGTAAAGGCCTGGGTCACTGAAGGCCTGGTAAGGGCCTGGGTCACAGAAGGGATGACACACACCAGTGAACTGTACCTGGTAAAGGCATGGGTCACAGAAGGGATGACACACACAGTGAACTGTGTACCTGGTAAAGGCCTGGGTCACAGAAGGGATGACACACACAAGCCTCACAGTGAACTGTACCTGGTAAAGGCCTGGGTCACAGAAGGGATGACACACACAGTGAACTGTACCTGGTAAAGGCCTGGGTCACAGAAGGGATGACACACACAGTGAACTGTACCTGGCAAAGGCCTGGGTCACAGAAGGATGACACACACAGTGAACGTACCTGGTAAAGGCCTGGGTCACAGAAGGGATGACACACAGTGAACTGTACCTGGTAAAGGCCTGGGTCACAGAAGGGAAGGATGACACACAGTGAACTGTACCTGGGATAAAGGCCTGGTCACAGAAGGGGGATGACACACACAGTGAACTGTACCTGGTAAAGGCCTGGGTCACAGAAGGGATGACACACACAGTGAACTGTACCTGGTAAAGGCCTGGGTCACAGAAGGGATGACACACACAGTGAACTGTACCTGGTAAAGGCCTGGGTCACAGAAGGGATGACACACAGTGAACTGTACCTGGTAAAGGCCTGGGTCACAGAAGGGATGACACACACAGTGAACTGTACCTGGTAAAGGCCTGGGTCACAGAAGGGATGACACACACAGTGAACTGTACCTGGTAAAGGCCTGGGTCACAGAAGAGGGATGACACACACGGTGAACTGTACCTGGTAAAGGCCTGGGTTACAGAAGATGACACAACATAGAGGACCCACAGTGAACTGTACCTGGTAAAGGCCTGGGTCACAGAAGGATGACACACACAGTGAACTGTACCTGGTAAAGGCCTGGGTCACAGAAGAAGGTATGACACACACACAGTGAACTGTACCTGGTAAAAGGCCTGGGTCACAGAAGGGATGACACACAGTGAACTGTACCTGGTAAAGGCCTGGTCACAGAAGGGATGACACACACAGTGAACTGTACCTGGTAAAGGCCTGGGTCACAGAAGGGATGACACAACACAGTGAACTGCTACCTGGTACCTTGGCCTGGGTCACAGAAGGGATGACACACACAG
>JADBJO010006135.1:2500-5000 GCA_016801955.1 Conus betulinus
GTGAAAATTTATAGGTATGTTTATTATGGGTCAGGAATATACTGTCCGATGTTTTTAGTTTGCCGTTATAGCCGTTACTAACGGCTGTGACGGCCTGTAACAGTTTTTTCTTCTTTATGGACTATCTCAGAAAGTACTTGGCCGATCTTTGTGAAAATTATCATGTATGTTCATTATGGGTCACAGATGACGCCAGGTGTAAGTTTATCGTTATATCTGTTACTTACGGTTGTAACGGCCTGTAACGGCTTTTCTTTCTTTTTATGGAATATCTAAGAAAGTACTTGGCCAATCTTTCTGAAAATTAGCAAGTATGCTCACTATGGATTACGGATGATGCCAGATGTTTTAATATAGGGTTATATCCGTTACTAACGGCTATAACGGCCCATAATGTCTTTCTCCTTTATGGAATATCTCAGAAAGTACTTGACCGATCTTTCTGAAAATTAGCAGGTACATTCACACTAACTGGTTATTTTTGGGAAACCTTTTCTTTAGATGAAAGCCCCGTGATTGAACAAAAAAATCAACATTACAATGGAATTATCACACGGTTTTTTTTTCATCTGTGGAAACATTTACGCTAACTGTCTGGTTAGTTTAGGGAAAGCTCCGTTATTAAAAAAAAAAGGTCAACATTACAATGAACTTTTACATTGCTTAATCAATCTGTCGTTTCAGACAAACGAAGCGTGACATCCACACACTCGCTACCGACTCCTCATCCGACAAACGCAGTTTCTCACTGCAGCTCGCATCCGGTGAACGACTGCGCATGTCACTGGAAAGAAGATCGATCGATACTTCCGGAGCGAAGTTTACGGAGATCACTGAAGAGGGAGAGGAAAGGGAGATAATGATGGAGCCCAGAGACTGTTTCTTCAGTGGGCCGCTGGAAGGAGAGGACAAAGGCTTTGCCAGTCTCGCCATGTGCGATGGAGAGCTGGTGAGAAGACAAAATCTGTATATTTTTACGTTGCTGTTTAAAGAACAAAGCAGTATAATATCATTCCAAACATGCGAAAAAGTTCAAATAGATCAGTTTCAAAACGGAGTAACTGAGGGTGGAAAATGAAGCAACATTTAGAAAGAGAGGGGGGTCAGCACCATGAACACATACAAAGTGCAGGACAAGACAGGTCGAAATGGATTGTGTCTAGTCCTGTACTCTGTTTGTCTGTGTCCTTGGCGGTAACTAACCCCCTCTCTTTCTAAAATAGATCAGGCAACTTGGGGCACTGAGGAAACAGATATATTCGACAAGAAATGTAGGGGGAGGGGATGGGGGGGGGGGGGGGGGGGGGGGGGGGGGAGCATTTCAGTATTAATGTGCACAGAGCAATAACAACGAGAGAAATTGGAAGGCATTAAAGTTAGAAAAATTGGGGTGGGAATAGACAGCGAGGGACGAAAGGGGATGGGGGTGAGGCCATTTACCTGATCTGCTCGTTACATGTGGGTCAGAATTCCTGATAATGCATTGGGCCACAAAGCTAAAACTTTCGTTTAGTGCCTTCTCTGCTCACCTTTGCCTCCGCTCCCCTCCTCCTCCCTCCCTCCTCCACATTCCTTGATCCCCCCCCCCCCCCCCCCCCCCTCTTTTGAAGGGGAAAGAAACCCGGATTCTTGGAACATTGATAGTGGAATGGTCATCTGTAAAATAATCATTTTTGTTGTTGTTGTTCTGAAGATTAAAATGGTGAAACCTGTTAAAATTAAAGACCTACTTTTCACACGCAGCAATCATCCAGATAAGGAAACTCTGTCCACCTCCTCCCTACATCCCTCCCCGTAGTTATCAACCTTCTTTTAAAAATCTTATCAATGATTAATCCATTGAATGTTATGTCCTGACGCTTTGCAGCACCTTCTTTCAACATAACCACTTCGTATTCATACAGAAGACTCCCTTTAAATGTGGATACTACCTATATGGCTCCATGTCAGTGCCAAAAGCAAAGACAATAAGAATTATCTCATGAAAATATATCTTTGGTGTACAAATACCGGTCTCATGGAGATGTTCTTAGAATGCCCATCTTTTTAGACACTCAACCTTCCACAATCCGATTATTTGTCATCAGATGGGTTCCATCACAACCAACAAACGTGATTACGACATACAACTTCGGCGTGAAACAACTCAAAAACGGGATGACGATGATGACGACGCAATGCGCGTGCTGGTCACGTGGCGAGACAACCAACGGGAAGAAAGAGAACTAGAAGGCGTCGGGCTGAAAATCCCTGATGACATCAGTGAGTGTGATTGTTAAAGAGGAAGGTCTGAGGCTTTGTGGATAAGAGTCCATGTTCAGATCCGTCATGTGCGTGGGTGTCTTCTGCTCCTCTTTCCCTTCATTCCCTGCTTTCTCTATTGACTCTAACCCCCCCCCCCCCCCTCACCCCGTCGTCCCTCCTCCTCTCCCTTTCCTCTGAGCTTAATTATAAGTTTATGACTGCTGCTACACAATAGCAAACCTTAGATCTGATATGT
>JADBJO010006135.1:7500-10000 GCA_016801955.1 Conus betulinus
CTTGATTCTGTCATGGTACATTGCATTAAACAGTATTGACTTACATTTCATCGATGTTCACCTTTACACCTCTAGTCGTGGACTCACAAAGTGGCAGACGTGATGTGAGCGACGGCAATGCCACGGTGGAGATTGGCGACTACGTGGACCGCTTCTTCGTGGAAGATGTCAAAACCAATATGGGCATAGACACCAACAACAGGATCATAGCTCTCATCCTAAATAAATGGTCCTCTGTAAGTGAGCGTTTTGTTGTTGTTGTTGTTGTTGTTGGTGTTGGTGGTGGTGGTGGTGGTGGTGGTGGTGTGTGTTGATGGTCATGTTGTTGTTTGTTGTTGTTGTTGTTGTTGTTGCCGTTGTTGTAGTTGTTGCTTTACATCTTCTTCTTCTTCTTCTCGTCCTCTTCCTCCTCCTCCACCTCCTTCTTCTCCTCCTCCGTCTTCTTCTTCTTTTTCTTCTCCCGCCACCACCTCATTCCTCTCTTTTCCTACCTTCTCATCTTCCCTCTCTTCTTACCTCTACCCCTCCTTCCCTTCCTCTCCTTCCCCTGCCCTATTCTTTTTGTCCTTCTTCTTCACATAAATTTTGTCATTATTCTTTATCACTATTTGTTGTTGTGTTGTTGTTGTTGTTGTTGTTGTTGTTGTTCTTGTTCTTCTTCTTCTTCTTCTTCTTCTTCTTCTTCTTCTTCTTTATGTTTCTTGGGCTGAGTTCAATGAGCAGAAATAGCACTTTACCCATTGAAGAGTTAGTCATGCATACATTCATTCATCTTCTTCTCTTCTTCAACATTTCCCCACAGGACGGCTTTCACAGGACCTTTGAATCTCATCATACTGCCGTCATGCCAAAGGAGTTTTTCTTTTCTCACGAATGTTGACGAATCCTTCATGAAATTAGTACCCTCTTGATTGCAGTTTGTGTCATTTGTGAAGAAAGACAATAGCTTTGAAAGCAAAACCAGCCACCAGGTATTGAAGATGTCACTGAGTCGTATGAGAATAAGAGTTGACGTGATGGTGACTAGGACTTAATTCAACTCGGAGATGATACGGGGAAAAGGTGCGTGGGATGGGGATATGTGATAATTCTGTTCTGGGTGAATTCGATGAGGCCCTCAGATTCTCTCTTCAGAATTAAAAAAAAAATGCGAATGGATTAATACTGTGCCGTTATTTTATTTGTATTTTTTTCCATGTTGAGCCCATCCCTCTCCACATGGGATTTTCTTGACGGATGTATGCCCCTCATGGGGGCCGGAATAGCTCAGTTGGTAGAGCGCTGGACTTGTGATCCTGGGGTTACGGCTTCGAATTTCAGTACAGGGGGATTTTTTCCCCTTGGAGTTAACATTGGTTCTGACTCCATTCCCCATACTGTCCTTCGAATGACTATAAACCGAGGTTCCGTGTGTGAACGCACGCACATCACATTACACACACGTAAAAATCCCATCTCCAACTTTCGGAAGAGAAGGCCAGTTTGACTGTTGGTATGGATGACGCGTTACACACACAGCATACACCTTCCCCGAAGATGGAGTATGGTTGCCTTAATGGCGGGATAAAAAAACGGTCATACACACAAAACTCCACTGCCTGTCTATATAGGCAGTGTCCGAAGGAGTATCAGCCTGCGTACGCAGAGAGAAAAGAAAGAAAACAGGTATGCCACACACGGAGCAGGTAGTACTGGGTTAACCTGGTTACCAGTTAGGGAGAACATCTGACGACCTTGGCACAGAACTGACGGAACTGGGAGAAACCTGGTGAACTGTTCTTCTATGTGCTGCTCCAGTAACTTCCCACGGTGTCAATGAAGAAAAAGAAGATGCGTTGTTGATCTTCTTCTTCTTCTTCTTCTTCTTCTTCTTCTTCTTTCTTCTTCTTCTTCGTCCACTGAGACAGGAACCCCAGAGGCTCTGAAGAAGGCTGCTGTACGACGGGAGGCTCTCCAGAGATCCGTAGAGCTTCTCCCTCGTTGAAATGTCGGCAGGTCAGGTCTCTGCCCTTAACTTTTTCTGTGTCGGACAGTCCTGTAGGAAATGTTCCACTGTCATTGGGGCTGTACCGCATGGACATCGTAAAGACTCGCCAGTGTGGAGTTTTGTGAACATGTGGTGTTGAGTCTGGATTGCCCTGTCCTCTGTCTCACAATGTTCATTTGGTTTAGTCTGAGCAGCAGGTAGTGCGCATCTTTCCTGTTGACGTCTGGGTGCTGCTCAAGCCATCTTCTTTTCTGCCTCGCCTTGATAACTCTTTTAGCTCCTCCTTCAGCGGAGACTTTCTGTCCAGTTGGGGCTGCTGTTCTTCTCTCTTTGCCAGCTGGTCATCCTCCTCATTGCCATATATGTTGCAGTGTAAGGGTATCCACTGGATGATGGTGTTCTCGGTGGA
The DNA here is from genome assembly GCA_016801955.1 of Conus betulinus. Classification (NCBI taxonomy): domain Eukaryota; kingdom Metazoa; phylum Mollusca; class Gastropoda; order Neogastropoda; family Conidae; genus Conus; species Conus betulinus. The sequence continues at coordinate 9,897 of JADBJO010006135.1, forward strand.
CCACTGCAGAATGGCCAGTGCAGAGACAGGGGAGTTGAGTTCCTTGTTGCCGTTCTTGACCTTGTGCAGAATATTCAACCCGGTCATTTTTTTCTCCTTTTGGA
>JADBJO010006135.1:15000-17500 GCA_016801955.1 Conus betulinus
TCAGTGCAAATCAAAGTTAGTTTCAAAGTGATGTGATTTTTTTTTCTCTCTCTCACCTTCTCGTTATCATAATATTTATCATCCTTCTCCTCCCCTTCCTCATTACCATCACGTTCAACATCATCGTCGTCGCTGTCATATGTACAATTGTCATCAACACTGATGAGGATCACAGAAGAAGTAATCTGGATAATAGTGACGTTTTCTGCAGGAGAACGTCTGACTTGCACCAAATGGGGCTGGCGTGGGTTGGAGGTCTGTGTCAGCCCCGATTGAGATGTTCCGCCACGAGGTCCTCTAGCAATAATTTCGAGACGGAGCTTCATGAACTGGGACACAGGTGACGAGTGAGAGAGAGAGAGAGAGAGAGAGAGAGAGAGAGAGAGAGAGAGAGAGAGAGAGAGAGAGAGAGAGAGGAGAGAGAGAGAGCTCAGAAAATTGATAAAGGAGATTTTAGGAGCCTGTTCTTCCAATCTCTCTTTCAAGAGAGAGGTGAGAGAGAGATTCGAGACGAGGAGGAGAGTTCTTCCAGAGCCTCTTCTCTTTCAAGAGAGAGAGAGAGAGAGAGAGAGAGAGAGAGAGAGAGAGAGAGATGGAGAGAGAGAAGAAAATTGACTAAAGAATGAGATTTTAGGCAGAGCCTATTTTTCCAATTTGTCTTTCAACACAGAGAGAGAGAGAGGAGAGGAGAGAGAGAGAGAGAGAGAGAGAGAGAGAGAGAGAGAGAGAGACAGACAGACAGACAGACAGACAGACAGACAGGGATGGGGTGTTTCAAGGGGAGAGAGGGAGGGGAGGGTGGTTGAGGGGGGGGGGGGGGGGGGGGGGGGTAGGAAGAGGAGAGGGAGTAAGAGGAAAGCGAGAAAGAGATGCAGAGGGAATCTGAAATTTGTCACTTTTTTTAGACTCTGTTAGTGTCGTCTTTTTTTTTTAACCCCTTCAGTGCCATGTTTTGTTTCAATAGTTTCCCCTTATTTGCCAAGCTATTTTTGGCTGTGGAGGGGAATAATTAACAAAATATTCTAACATGGAAACTATAGCAAGAACGTTCTAACATGGAAGCTGTAGCAAGAACGTTTTCATAACCCATACTATTCTGAAAGGAAAATGAACAGACTATTCATTTATGATAGTTTTAAGTGTATGTAAGATGGTTCATAATGAGTCTACCACAAATGTGAGATAAATCAATTTGTCATACTGTCAGAACATACGTTATAAGGAGTCAGTAAAAACAGAAAAATAAAATCAGAAAGTAAATAGGATTAAAGCTAAACAATTCCCTACCTTTGTGGAAACACAAGTTCTGAATTGTATTTGTTTCTTTCTCTCCCCTTTTTCCACACACGCAACAAAATCTCTCTCTCTCTCTCTCTCTCTCTCTCTCTCTCTCTCTCTCTCTCTCCTCCACATACACACACACACACACACACACTCACTGTCTCTCACATACACATACACATCACACTCACTCGCAAACACGCAACACAATCATGGCATCACAATCACAATAATGTCTTCTCTCTCTTGCACTGCTACGTCCCCCCCCCCCTCCTCCACACCCCCCCCCCCCCCCCAACCCACACCTAACACCACCCCCCTCCCCCCTTGCCACACTCATTTCTTCAAACACACCCAACACGGAACCAGCAAAAAAAAAAAGAGCGCAACTGCCGTGGATTGGGAAAAGTACTCTTACATCGCCTGGGGGCTGCAACTCGTCCTCTGACTCGACATCGTCTGTGCCACGTGCTTTAAACACAAGCTCACTGGCTGTCTCATCACGTCCCCCTCTTCATCCCCACTCTTTACCCCAATCCCCCCCCCCTCCTATGTGGCTGATCAGTGGATTACTGTAACTGGGAGCAAAGAGGATTCGGCCACAGAGCTCTATTCAGCCCTTCTCACCCCTTGGCTTGCTGACTGTCTCATAATGCTAGTGATATCTAGCTCTCCAACATCACCTTTGCAAACCGCTAGTCTCACCTTCATCTCTTTGAGTGAATCTTCTGGCTAGGCTTTGCCACACCAAGCAGTGGAGGAGAAATTTTCATCCTGGATGATTTTTAGAAGATCTACATAATCCTGAGTGACAAACTGGACATAAATCATTCGATACACGCCTTCTCTTTACACCACTTTGGGCCAGGCTTGGTTTGTCGTCATCTGCCATTTTGAAAAACATTATCTCCAACTCTCTGAGGGGTGCTATGAATAGCACCCAGCAATGAAACAACAAAGTCTGATTGGATCTTGCCCCTCTTGAATAATTCATTTCGATATATTGAGCTTTCCTATTGGTGCAAATTAGAATCCAAAAACTTACGAATAGAAACAAAAGAAATTCTCAAATGAAGTGGACGTAAATGTAGGCTATGCCTTTGGCAGATATGCTTGCACTGTACTCAACGTATATATATATATATATATATATATATATATATATATATATATATATATATATATATACGCACTCAGCGCTAATGAACATTGATAAGCT
>JADBJO010006135.1:32500-36926 GCA_016801955.1 Conus betulinus
TGTGTGTGTGTGTGTTGTGTGTGCGTGTGTGTGTGTATGCGTGTGTGTGTGTGAGTGTGTGTGTGTGTGTGTGTGTGCGCGCGTGCGTGCATTATAGAAAGTGTCATCATCATTATCATCATTTTATTGTATTGTGATGCTGAGTACTGTACAATACCATATTACATTGCGTTGTACTTGATTCTGTCATGGTACATTGCATTAAACAGTACTGAATTACATTTCATCGATGTTTACCTTTACGCCTCCAGTCGTGGACTCACAAAGTGGCAGACGTGATCTCAGCGATCGCAATGTCACGGTGGAAATTGGTGACTACGTGGACCGGTTCTTCGTGGAAGATGTCAACACCAAGCTGGGCATAGACACCAACAACAAGATCATAGCTCTCATCATAAATAAATGGTCCGCTGTAAGTGAGCGTTTTGTTGTTGTTGTTATTGTTGTTGTTGTTGTTGTTGTTGTTGTTGTTCGTGGTGGTGGTGGTGGTGGTGGTGGTGGTGATGGTGATGATGTTGTTGATGTTGTTATTGTTGTTGCCGTTGTTGTAGTTGTTGCTTTACTTCTTCTTCTTCTTCTCGTCCTCTTCCCTCTCCTCCACCTCCTTCTGCTCCCCCTCCGTCTTCTTCTTCTTCTTCTTCTTCTCCCGCCCCAGACCTCATTCCTCTCTTTTCCTACCTTTTCATCTTCCCTCTCTTCTTACTTCTACCCCTCCTTCCCTTCCTCTCCTTCCTCCAGCCCCTATTCTTTTTGTCCTACTTCTCATAAATCTTGTCATTATTTTCTTCTTCTTCTTTATACTTATTGGGCAGAGCTGCTTTCAATGAGCGGAAATAACACTTTACCCATTGAAGATTCAGTCATGTATACATTCATTCATTCTTCCTCTTCTTCAACATTTCCCCGCAGGACTGCTTATACAGAACCTTTTAATCTCATTATACTGCCGTCATGCCAAAGGAGTTTTACTTTTTCTCATGAATGTTGACGAATCCTTCGTGAAATTAGCACCCTCTTGATTGCAGTCTGTGTCATTTGTGAAGAAAGTAATAAATGACAATAGCTTGAAGCAAACCAGCCGCCACGTATGAAGCTGTCAATGAGTCGTTGTGTGAGAATAAGAGTTGACGTGATTGTGACTAGGACTTTGTTCAACTCGCAGATGATACGGGGAAAAGGTGCGTGGGATGGGGATATGTGATAATTCTGTTCTGGGTGAATTCGATGAGGCCCTCAGATTCTCTCTTCAGAATTAACAAAAAGACGAATGAATTACTACTGTGCCATTTATTTTTATTTCATTTTTTTCCATGTTGAGTGTTTCTTGGGCAAAAGGCAAAGCTAGTGGAGCCCATCCCTCTCCACATGGGATTTTCTTGACGGGTGTATGCCCCATATGGGGGCCGGATAGCTCAGTTGGTAGAGCGCTGGACTCGTGATCCTGGGGTTGCGGGTTCGAATTTCGGTACAGGGGGATTTTTCCCTCGGAGTTAACATTGGTTCTGACTCCATTCCCCGTACTCTCCTTCGAATGAGACTATAAACCGAGGTTCCGTGTGTGAACGCACGCACAACATCTTACATACGTAAAATCCCATCACCAAACTTTCGGAAGAGAAGGCCAGTTTGGCTGTTGGTATGGATGAGACGTTACACACAGCATGCACCTTGCCCGAAGATGGAGTATGGCTGCCTTAATGGGGGGGATAAAAAACGGTCATACATACAAAACTCCACTGCCTGTCTATATAGGCAGGGTCCGCAGGAGTATCAGCTTGCGTACGCAGAGAGAAAGAAAGAGAACAGGTATGCCCCACATGGGGCAGATAGTACTGGGTTAACTTGGTTACCAGTTAGGGAGAACATCTGACGACACCCAGACCTTGGCGCAGAACCGACGGAACTGGGAGAAACCTGGGGAACTGTTCTTCTATGTGCTGCTCCAGTAACTTTCCACGGAGTCGATGAAGAAAAAGAAGATGCGTTATTGATCTTCTTCTTCTCTTCTTCTTCTTCACCCAGACAGGAACCCCAGAGGCTCTGACGAAGGCTGCTGTACGGCGGGAGGCTCTCCAGAGATCCGTAGAGCTTCTCCCTCGTTGAAATGTCGGAAGGCCAGGTCTCTGCTCTTAGCTTTTTCTGTGTCGGGCAGTCCTGCAGGAAGTGTTCCACTGTCATTGGGGCTGTACCGCATGGACACCGTAAAGACTCGCCAGTGTGGAGTTTTGTGAATATGTTAAGTCTCGAATGCTCTGTCCTCTGTCTTACAATGCTCATTTGGTTTAGTCTGAGCAGCAGGTAGTACGCATCTTTCCTCTTGAAGTCTGGGTGTTGCTCAAGCCATCTTCTTTTTGCTTCTCCTTGATAACTCTTTTAGCTTCTTCAATGGAGACTTCCTGCTCCAACTGGATTGCTGTTCTTCACCCTTTGCCAGCTGGTCAGCTTCCTCATTGCCACATATGTTGCAGTGTGAGGGTATCCACTGGATGATGGTGTTCTCAGTGGACCACTGCAGAATGGCCAGTGCAGAGACAGGGGAGTTTGAGTTCCTTGTTGCCGTTCTTGATCTTGTGCAGAATATTGAACTGGCCATTTTTTTTCCATTCTGGATTCTCAGGTGGTTCGTTCTACATATGGAGCATTGTGGTAACGTTGCAAGACTCTCGTCTCTGTAGTTGTTGTTGAACATGTCTAGCAGCTCGTGTCTGGACTGCTTCATGAAGTCCCCGTCTTGCTGATCGTGCGAGTCCCAGACAGACCTCTGTCTTAAACAGCTTGAACTACATCATCACCAGTTTTGTTAGTGCAATTTGATGATGGTGATGATGATGATAAAGATGATGGTAATAATGAGAATGATGATGTTGTGACAGCACCAATATCGTCATCATCGTCGTCGTCATCATCATCATCATCATCATCATCATTATCATTATTTCTAATACTATTTTCATTATACTATTACTACTACTTTAATAACAACAACAACAACAACAACAACTACTACTGCTACTACAACTGCTACTACTACTACTATTACCACCACACCAACACTCCCTCTTCTCTTCCCACTACTACTACCACTATTACTGCTGCTGCTGCCACTACAACATCTACTACCTCCACCACCACCACCACCGCAACCACTACTACTACTAGCACTTCTCCTCCTCCCCTTCTCCTCCTCCTCCGATAACTACTACTACTACTACTACTGCTACTACTACTACTACTACTACCATCACCACCATCACCACCACCAGTACCACTGCTACTACCATTACTGCTGCTGCTGCTGCTACTACTACTACTACTACTACTACTCCACCATTACTACTACTACTAGTACTACTACAATTATCATTATTATTATCATTACTATTATTATCATTATTATTGTTATTGTTATCATTCTTAATATTACTGTTATTATTGTCATTATTATTTCTATTATCATTATCATCTTGTTAACTATAATTCTTCTTCTTCTCATTATTATTATTATTGTTGTGTGTTTGTTGTTGTTGTACTTGTACTAGTTGTTCTTGTTGTTAATGTCATGATTGTGATGATGATGGTGATGATGTTGATGATGATGATGATGATGATGATGATGATGATGATGATGGTGTTGGCGATGATGATGATGATGATGATGATGATGATGATGATGATGATGATGGTGTTGGCGATGATGATGATGATGATGATGATGGTGATGATGATGATGATGATGATGATGATGATGATGTTGGCGATGATGATGATGATGATGATGATGATGATGATGATGATGATGATGATGATGATGTGGTTGTTGTGGTTGTCCACAGGCTGCCTACATGCTGTCCCAATGACACACAGGTAGGATGGGACCTCAGGCTGCGGCTGGTCAAGATCGTCATCATGCGCACAGACCCTGTAAGTTCTCTATGACGTCATCACATCCACTGATCCTCAACATGCTGGTGTCGTCATTACTCATTCTGACCCTGTGAATATTTTGAATTACATCAAGGACACATCTGTATGTTGTCGGTGACGTCATCACGTGTACATACTATGCATTTCCTGTGAAACCATCAGTCAAGTACACTACCTCTTAGTGTTGTTAATGACGTCATCATGTGCATAGAAACATGTATTGCTAGTGATATCATGAGGTGTACTTTACCGTGTAAGTTACAAGAGACGTCATCCTTCCAACTGTTTCTTCTGTGAGTTATCTATTTGACGGCAGGAATGAAGGAAAAGGGGAGTAGGGAGGGGTGGGGGTGGGGGTGGGGGGGTGAGGGTTAATGATTTGGCAGGGGTGTACGAATGTATGGAGGGTTTGTCTCGTTTGTTTGGATGTTTGTTCGTTTTTGTGCATGTGTGTTCATGGGATTAGAGTGTTGTAAAGGTGAGTGGGTGAGCGATTGTGAGA